>NW_010585977.1:266798-290567 GCF_000705375.1 Tinamus guttatus | reverse complement strand
CTTTGCTTCTTTGCAAGTCACATAATCACGCGTGGCAGACATGGGGTAATAAACCACTGTATGTTAAAATATTGTTTTAAAATTAACGCTTAAAGAAGTGAGCAGAGAAGTGATGGACTTGCCTAATTAGAAGAATGAAAGCCAAGCAGATAAGAGAACCGTGGATATCAAAACCTCACAGTTACCCACAGTGACGAGGGAAAGTGCTTGAGGTTGCTCTGACTGCAGGTTCCTGACATCCGTGACACAGTGGATCTGTCAGTGCAAGCACATCTCAGTGCTGCATCATCTGGAAAAGACAGACAGGTCGATATGCATGGTCTCTGCACTCATATGAACACTTGGGTACTATTTTTGCGTAATATATAACATTTTCTCCCCTTCCCTTTTGCCAGGGGAAAGGACTATGTTCCAGAAAACTCCCAAGGCAAAATTATCTCAGATGAAGATGGCTTTGTGATGCTGACTTGAGTAAACAAGCCCACCTCTTGGCCTTATGTCCTGAAATTGGACATAAGTGCCTAGAACTGCCGACTCCTGAGCTGGGGAGACCCAGTGTGCATGCATGGAGCCATCGGTGCCAGCGCGTGTGCAGCCCTGGAGAAATTCTCTGTAACGCACCACAGTTCAGTGTCACTTGAGACCAAAGCTCATTGCTATCTGCTAGAACCAGTGTCTTCATTTCTAAAGGTTTTGTGCCAAAGGGGGCCGTTGTGTCTATGTACCCCGATAATGAAACAGTATTATTATTTCTGAGTATGTTAAAGGTGTTTTCCAACCAATCATAGTGCCAAAGTTCCGCACCAGTTTTTATTTTACAGGTTCTGTTTCTGTCCTTCTTTAACAATATCACAATTTCAGAGCCCTGGAACAGGCTGCCCAGAGAGGCTGTGGGGTCTCCTTCTCTGGAGATCTTCAAAACCCGCCTGGATGCCACCCTGTGCTCTGGGTGTCCCTGCTGGAGCAGGAGGGTTGGACTAGATGGTCTCTAGAGGTCCCTTCCAGTCTCAACGATTCTGGGATTATAGACAAGTGAACATAAGCAAGTCCTTCAGCCTTAATAGCTGGGGTAATTAGTTATGAGGCAGGTGTTTAGAGTTGTCACTTTTCTCCATTGAAAACAAATATGTATACAAGAATTTGTGGGAATCTAGAAAACTACAAAAATGAACAAACAGACAAACAAAAAAAAACTCAGCTATTTGGACAATGTTTCTTGCAAGAGCAAGAAGCTAGAACACTTCACCAGTATTAAAGGTCAGTCTGGATCTTTTAAGGAAAAAAATAGTCCCAAAATGGTATTTGAGCCTTCTAAGTCAAGGCATATTCCACACAGGCAGGAGAAAACCCATTTCCCTTCTAATTTCAAACCCCTCTGAATTTTTGCAAGATGGTATATATTCCATTTACATACAATTATGTGATTAAACTATGTTTCAGAATAAATGCCCCATTTTTCTGTTAGTTTACCTTGTTGCAATAACTAAAGGCAACTACTTATGGGTACTTATATTTGTTATGTGAGATCATTGAGAATTTTTACTAATTTGTGCCTCTGAAAATAGGCCAGTTTTCTCGGCATCACTGCTGTAATATTCCAAAGTTGCCACAATTTGACAACTAAAGCAAGAAACAGAAGAAGGATTCTCACAGCAAATTCCTCTGCTATGAAACTACTGCGTCCTCTGCTTATTTTATATTGGAATACAATTTTGAATGTACATATCTGTAAGATTTATATTGCATGTGTATAGGTGTATATTTGTGTTAACATGAAGGAGCTTGGACTGCCTGCTGTTGCTTCATGGGCACTTCAGAAGAAAAAAATTAAAAAAGCCGAATGAATTAATTCTGGTTAAATTATACCTTCTTTATAATGTAAACCGGCTCAGTTTTCTTTTTAGTGCGTCCACAAGATTCCTGAGCCGTGGTGGCTGCAGCTTGTTTGCGGCATCCCGTTTTAGAATAATGTGATAATGAAGGAGAACTTTGTTAAAAGCATAGGTCTATTTAAAATATATATACACGTTTTGAATAAGTTCCTCCAGATGGAATTTCTTGATTCTTTTTAACTTCAGATGCAAAACTCTATTTTTAAATGTGGAGTTGCAATTAGTTCCCATAATGTAAAGATTGTAAAGTGAGAAACACTTAGAATACACTTTTGAAGTCGTCTTGAAAGTATCTCCACATATGCAAAAAGCTCTAAGAGTTCGCACTTAAATAGTTTAACTTCTGCTCTCCGTTTGATTCCGCTTTTGAACTTTCTTTTTTTAACATGATATCTTTAGAACTGTTATTCTCAGTTTAAATGTTTATGATGATGAGCTTACAAATAGCTGTTAGCTGTTAAATCTACATGATTACATAATGACTTATTGTCCTAAATTGTCTCTTACATCATTCTCTGAGGAATTTGTGACTCTTTTCTTTCATTGTCTTTTAAAATTTTATGTAAAAAATAAGGAAGGAATGCACAAAGGATATTTAATCTTTTCTTTTGCTGTCATTGCCATGGAAACATTAAAAGTGAAAGGAACTGTAGGAAGAAGATGAAAGGAGACAAAGACATAGATACAGAGAAGGAAAGAAAAGAGTAAGGCATGTAGCTGTGCAGAAAGTTGAAGACATTCGGTGTTTGGACACTGTTTTCGTTCAGGATTTCGATCATATTTGGAAAAAACTGCCCTTGGGCCTCTAACCCAGGTTAGTTTGATCAGTTAATGTAAGAATAAGAGACACTCATCCATTCAGTAGGAATACTGGGAATTTCAATGAATGCCTTTCCCAAGGTGTTACAGCTCGAATAGCTGTCGGAATCAGGAATGCATAGCAGTACCCGGGGTAGGATGCGCGTTGACTTTGCTCCTCTCTCTTTTGCACATCTTGCACCAGTGCCCAAGCCCTGTTGGAAAAGACACCTCAGAGAAGTGCTGAGAAGCTGCTGAAATCTGTACCCCAACATCTCCTTTTGTGTCAGGGATTTAAGAGACCAGTGTTTAGTTCATTCTGCAGCTGTGTGACTCTAATGCCGTTTTATCCTTAGAAATACCAGTTTCCCCAAGCAGTCCCTCCCTGTCCTTCTCCTCCACCTCCATACCATCTCTCTCTGCGTACCCACTGCTTGGTTCCCTCCTAGCAGGTTCCGGTAGATGGCAGCCCTGCAGCGCGCTTGGTGGGCGAGAGCCCCTAGGGTGCCTTGCAAATGGCTCCCCGCGCGGCTCTGCGATAATCCTGAGGTGATTCCCACCCTTTCACGCCTGTGATTTACCACTGCCAGAGAATAGCATGCCTAAATGTGCCTTCCCTGTGTTTTTAATTCTGAAATCCACGCAGCGATCGCAGTACAGCAAGAGTATGCAGCTAGGCTGGGCAACGCTCCATCCTGGGAGAGGGATTTTAATAAACGGGTATTGCCGAACGTGCTGCCACCCTTCTGCCGGCTGGGGGAGTTGATGCTGTGTGTGTGTAGCCCAGTTTTGCAAGGCAGTGCTGTGAAAAGTGAGACCGGCACAAACATCTCCAGATCTCCTCTACGCTCCCCTTACCAAGAGCAATGGGAGTCACACTGCATGATCTTCCCCTATTTATTTCCTGCCTTTAAGTGAACCTTCATTTCATCCATTTTTAAAAACCTTCTTGGATCTCTAAGCACAGAATGTTGCCTGGTAATGTAGTAATATCTCCTGCCAAAGGAGAAACAGCAAATTAAACAATGAACACTATGTTCTCAAGCGCTTGGAAGCCCCAAGGGCACGGTCACTGCTGCGGAGCCCACCAAGCTTCATGGGGTCCGGGGTGGGAACCTGCTCCCGCAAGAGCACAGGGACAGCAGCCCGAGGAAACGTCCTTTCCCAAGAAGCTACAGCGCAAGAGCCACGAAGTTATTATTTCCTGGACCTGCTCATACATACGTTACTGTCGCAGCCCTTTAAAGAGTGTTGGCGTTGCTAAGCAATATTCAAATCATTTAGTGATGTTTTGGAAGCAGTGAGTACCTGTTAACAGTCCTCTGGGCTATGCTGCTTGATTTACTACCGAACTGGCTCCACGCAGTTTTTTCTCTGACTTTTTGTTTGTTTGCTTGTTTGTTTGTTTTTATCTTAGGAATTTAACCTTTAAAAGTACAAAAGCCTGAATTGAAACAAGTGAGTTAGCAGTGAGGACTTGCTGGGGGGACCTGGGCAGGAAGCACGCCTATAGGAACATGATGCTCATTACTGCACATTTCATACCACAGTGCTCCTCAGACTTGATAAATGAGGGAGGGGAGAGAGCAGAAGACTTGCTAGGCAGAGTGCCCTTGCCCAGCAGCCTGGAGAAATTATTAACTTGCTGCACGAGGCCACCTGACCTGGGCAAAACAGATCCGATGGCCCCTTTCTGCTTCCCTTTAGTTCCCAAAAGAGCTCTTGGGATCCTGCCCGCTGGCAGCGCCGATGTCTTCCATGAAGCAGCACTTGGAGATATCCATGCAGTTTTAGAGGTGTCGCGTGCTTGTGTGTTTTAAGGTGGTATGTTCTTACATTCTTTGTTGGAAATGAAGATGCTCTTCACTTCAAGATTAGCTTTATAACGGTTTGTTATACATGCTCTAGATACCTGTCTCGCCCAAAGCCGGCCATGGCAGCTTAGGCAAATATCTTGCACTAATTACAACTGAGAAACCTATGGATACTTTAGCCACACACATTTTTGCATTAGTTCCATGTTTCTCTGGAACGAAGGCTTTGGAATTAGCATTTTGGCTTTTATTTCAGAGGCATTGTAGTCATTCCCTTTAAATAAATGAAATCTTCATAGTAAATCATCCTTTAAATAATGGCAGTCTTTAATGGCACACTAATAGGAAACACAGACCTTATTATGTTTAGTGAAAACCTAATGCACACATTGTGAGTTCTCAGATATTACCCAACTTTTTCCTCTCAGTTTTATAGTCTAAAGCTTTTGCATATTCCAAGTCTGGCTGGTGCTCATTTCTTGCCTCTGCTTTCTTTGGCTCAGTGTCTCTTCTAAAGTCTCTTTAGAACCTCAGATAGACTGTCTTTAGGTTGCAGAGACTTTAATTCATGTAGCCATTTATTAAACAGCATTTTCTGTTTCATTTTTTTTGTGGTATCTCTAAAGATCTGTGACAGTTTTTAGCTTTGCGAAGTACTTCGTCAGATAATCTCATCCTTTTTATTAAGACATTTAAGTACGCGACATCTTGAGGTCCACAATGTTACCTAGGGATTAAATATTGCCAAATATTACATTTTAAAATGCCAAACATCTGAATTGGACTTGTTGACACCATTTGGCATAAAATGATTCAATTTATGATAATCCTGCTTGGAAACTGTGTGTTTAGATGTGAGAATTTGATCTCATAATTTTTGGGGAGTGCTATTATCTTTCAATATTGCTTTTGCAATTTGCTAATAAGCAATAGCTTCAGCAATATTCCTCCTTGGAGGTAAGAATAAAAATCCAGAATCAATATCTAATTTTTCCCAGCCTACAAATCCAAATTGTGTCCACCTGTGAGCATGGCTCTATAGTGAGACTTTGGGTTGTTTTTAGGACTTTGGGGTTGAGTTTGTTTTCTTTAAAGGATGTTTGCATGCAAATGCTAATCTTTGTCCTGTGTTTTCCTAGCAATTTGGTGATGTTCAACTCGTAAGTGATAGGGGGACTAGGTTTCTGGTGACACTGGAATATTCCATAAACTACAAACGGAGATATTAGCAGTGTTTGATCCTACTGATTGGTTCACTATAGCATTTGCCTGCCTTTGCTGTAGGTTTGGTACCCATATCACACTCCTTAAAAAAATCAGTTTTGGCCTGAGAGAAATTGGCATCCTGAATAACTAGGGCCATCATAGAGAAACATTTGTATCTTCATAATAATATAACTTGGGTATCAAACAAGATAGTTTTTAAAGACAAGTGAGTTTGGATATGCTTAAGAGAAATAAACGCTGCTTCTGCTACCAGTAAACATGTTAAATTTTTGTTTGATAGCCCAAGACTTATTCCAGCCTGCATAAATTCAGATCTCGACCTGTTTTTTCCAAACTTTGCAACTTTATAGCATAATACAGCTGGCGAAAGGCTTTGTAAAAGCCATCTGTTTGGTGTCAAGGAGTTAGTCCGTGGTAGTCTTGTCAAAGCAGCTCATTGCTATGGAAGAAGGGCTAAAATTACCCGACCACAGAGAGTGGTCCTGGCCTGTTGAGATCATTGCAGTGCTTACGGCGCTCATGTTTTTGAGCACTTAGTTCTGCTAAGAACTTCTTTTTCTTGCTAGCTGCGCTGATTATTCATGTGTTTCTTTGAGGGGGTAGTTACTGTCGCAATATCGCGTGATATTCCGAATGAATCGCAAGGAATCAGATTGCTTCTTTTGCAAGGAGTGCCAAAGCCCTGACATGATTTTGAGATAAAAGAAGAGGATGTTTTTTTCCAGAGAGCTCATATCTGTTTCAGTCAAAAAAAAAAAAAAAAAATACATTGCACTGCATGCAACTCTTGGTGGCAAAGAAACTTTCTGCTTTCTGTATCTGCGTCGTGGCTACTAATGAGCCAAATAAAACTGCACGTTTGTTAGTGCCACAGAGGTGATTGATCATTTTCGTCGTGCACGGATAATTATTTCTCTAAATAGAATTCCTAATATCATGACAACTTGCACAGCCCACGCAAACTGATTCACTCATGTAACTATGGCAGCCTTCGTGCTGTATTGCACAGCCGAGAATGTCTGATTAGTCAGAAATTGTGATTTATTTGAAAAATTATACTCAGTTTCGTTAACAAGGAAACTTAGTGTGCTCTTAGAAGTTTCTGTGGTGAATGGTCTTCTGTCTAACGTGGATTGGACCCTTTCTCAACAGGAGCATGCACAGAATTGAGCTTTGTAGACAGTCATTACTGCAGTAACATAGAACCAGGGAGTAGGAACTGCTGAAGGAACTGCTGGAAGGCATCAGTCTCCTGCTCTTTCAAAGGCAACCTAGTTGTTAGACCAGGATTGTGTTTGGGCATATTTAGAGTATATATATATGCTCATTTAGAACATGCTACAGACCTCAGTCTCTTTGGGCAAATTTATTTAACTGTATCTTAGTCTTTAGATGGATACAGATCTAATCAGTCTGACTTGACAGCGGGCTGAAGTTCATTTAGAGTATGGGAGATGCCTGGCTGTGCTTCTGCTTCAATGGTCTGTCCCTGCCCTTCCTGGAGTGCTTCCTCCTGGAGTGTGATAGGCACAGGTTGGGAGAGACTTTTATAAATGCACATGCTAGTCCCAGGCTTGCTATCTTTGGCTTCATGTTTTCATTTTTTTAGTGATTCCCTTTGTGTCCCTCTCTAATGCACAAGAGGGCAATCCTGGTGGTGGCCTCTTTCTTAGACCAGCTCGAGACATCCCAATGGAGATGTCCATGTGAAAACTAGGTATTGTGGCAATCAGGCCCTGTGCAAAAGAATAAGTAAGTTTATTTATTTTGTGCGTTATCCACAAAATGAACCATCTTTTTTTTTGATGAAATTATATAAAGTGTTCAATTCCATTTAAGTGAATGTTTTATAAGGCAGTTATAAATGAGAGACTAAAATATTTGTGTGCAGTCTGAAATAGGCATTTTGCCATAAAATAGAACTAAGTCATGTATAAATCAATAGTGAGCCTTAGTATTTTGTGTTATAGTTCAGGGTTTTTGTGTGCTAACTATGGGTTAGCAATAGTAAACTTATAATACATCTGATTGCCATAATTAACAGCATTTGATTACATCAGCCTGGAACGTTTTCTATAATATGATTAAAATCACACTGGAACACATTCAGCAATTTTACACTTCAATAATGTGCATTATGGGATGAAAACCTGGCAGCAGGCTGATGAACTCAATGCCACGTGCAGGAAGACAAAGCAAGCTCCATCCCGAAGCCTTTAACAAGGGGACGAGTAATTTCAGCAGACTCTGCTTTGGGCTTTGCTTCATCTTCAGAATGAAGCTCTGGAATTTTCAAACATAACTTGCAACTCTTTCAAGGTTGTTTTAATCAAGTGCTTTTTGAAACTGTTCAAAGATCAAGTTATGTAATTTATTATTTTTTTCTAGTTCACGTTGCAAATAAAATTCCTAGCTTAGTTCTTTTTTCTTCACTCAAGCAACTTGCTTTGTTTGCTTCCTACTTCTTTTTTCTTTCCTCTCATTTTCAAAACCTAATGCACAGATTTTCTTTTTTTTGACTTTCTTTTTTTCTTCTTTAATCTCTCATTGTTCCATCCTTTCCACTGAGGCTCTTTCTTTTTCCTTGGTCTCCCTCTTCTTACCACTCCCCAGTGTAGAAAACATGTTGATATTGCTAAAGGAAAGTTCTTTGAAAGCACCATCTTTCCTAAATTAAAGATCTGAGGGAGACTTTCCTCTCCTAAACTGTTTTGATTCCTCTACTTCTGTTTTGCACCAAGAGGTGCTGGCTTTTTTGGATTCCCCCAAAAAGGCAAAAACACTCTAAAGAAACAAAATTCTTTTATTAATAAATCTGAGAAGTTGATAGATATACAGTATATATAATCTCCACCCTTATTCTACAATAATCTTCATTCCCATTTTTCCTGTACTGTTATTCTATTTATTTTATTTCCCTAATGCTGTAAATATGTTTTATTGGTAGTAGGCAGCATGCAATTATTTAAAATACAGTGCAATAAAATACTCAAGCCCTAGCGGTTAAGCACTGGAGTAATGTAACACATTTTGGTTAATGTTATAGAGATAAATTACTTATGGTTTTTAATATTCATCAACTAAACCTTCTTGTTTATGGGCTTTGGGTAAACTGTGTGTGGTTTTACTAGTATAAATCAACTTTACATAAGCTGTAAGGTCTCAAAGTACTTTTTTGGCATCTCAAGACTTACACTAAAAAAATAGTTCGCATGATGGGGTCAAAGGCAAAAAATTCCCTGATGACTTTCAAATAGCAAAGTGACAGTACTGAACAAGTGGTGAAATAGTGTCCCCATGGGATGTGCACATTGTGCCCGTGTCAGAAGGTTTGTTTGGAGCTTGGTCTGGTCGGGACTAGCAGAATGGCTGCAGTGCGTTGGGTGTCCCCCTGAACAGACCTTCTGCTTTACTCTGATCTGCAAGAGACGCAGGGACCACACCATGATCCAAACCAAAGAGCAGGAAAAACACACGGATTTAAATCAGAAGCAGTGCCCTAAAATGCCACTGTAGATACACCCTTAATTCCCAAACTGATTCCCAGGGACTTTCTTCCGTAAGGTGTCATATGGGTGAATGGATATCCCCTCTCCCAGGCTTTGGATTTATGTAGCCTAACTTTGCTCCTCTCTACTTAAACATTATTCTTTTAGCTGTTGTGTTGTGACTAGTAGTTTCCACCTGATGTGGCATGAATGATTGTTATTTTCAAAAGCATTCCCAAATAATATGCATTTCTAAAGGCCAGGTGCTGTTTCTTATAGGTTCAACTACCATGATTACATTAGAAAGCTGTTAGTACAAAACTAAAATGAAAAATGAAAGTACTGAAGAAGTCAGTATTATTGTTTATAATATGATTTATTGCTTTTTATGTACCTCTTCTGGTAGGTTGTTTTCTTTTCCAAAATTAAATGAAATACTTTGTCACAGGAACATACATGCAGAAAAAGCACATTCAGGAGACTGGCACACGATTATTTTCCTGACTTAACCAGAGAATCTAATCATACCAACCAAATATGGGAATTTTAGGGGTATTAATGGTTTACTTTTAATACACTGCTTTGCTCGATATTTTGGGGAAAAATGTTTTGATCATAAAGTAGTTTCATAAATTACGTGATTTTGCAAGAACTTTTACATGTATCATTAATGTCCACATCGATTTAAATATTTACATAAAAATTGCCGTTTCACTCCAGTCAAGACCTCATTTCTCTTTCTTGTTCACTGCAAGATCTTATTAAACAGGAGTGAGTTTAGGGTTAATTTATGACCACAGGCTGCCCAATATTTGGTGTTTAAGTAAAAAGAACTGTCCTTGGTAGATGGAGGTTAGTGGACTTCTTTCACTCAGTAGTCAGTCAGTATTAGCATTTCCATTCAATACGTCAGTTATTATTTCTAGACTGAAAGGATGATGGGGATTGATATTATTTATGTATGTATTTATTTTTATTTTCTTTAACCTATTCTGCTCATTTGGTCAGCATTATGCTACTGCATGATCAATGTAAAAGTGCTAGAAATTTTCAGCATCGCTGTGAAGTTTGTATCAAAGTTGGTAGGTTCAAAGGAGCTTTGAAGAAGAGAGTTAGAGGGTAAAAATGCCAAAGGAATTTTTGGTCTTGGATTTAATTTTCATACTTATTCTGAGGAAATACACAAAAATTTCCCCAACCCTCCAACAAAAGATTTCAGTGTTGGTAAGTGTGCATCATGCATATGTGCCTTTTACTGTTGAAACTTGGGCACTTACATAGGAAAAATGTATGAGTTATACTTGGAAAATGATAAAATCTCTCTGTTTCCCTATAAAAGTCACATCAACCCCAAGTGAAAAAAAAGTTTTGGGAAGAAAAAAAGAAGATTTGGGAAACAAAGAAGAAGAGATCGTAACACAACCACCATAGTGGGTCAGACTAGTCCATTAGCCCAGCGTCCTGGTGTTGATATTCCCCAGTAGTTTTTTTTTTTTTAGCAAACAGTGCAAGAAAAACTGCAAGCTTGCAGTGAGCTGTTCACCAGAATAGCCTCCAAATTTGCACTAATCTGTGCTTTAGAAACTTCCTATACTGAAATTAGCATCTGAATTGCTATTGTAACAGCTGTCAATGGAGCTGTAATCCACTCACTTTTCTAGAGCGGTACTGAACGCACTCCTATGTGTGATCTCTACAGCTTGCTGGCAACAGGGATTTTCAGAAATTAAATAAGTATTGTATGAAATAGTAATTACTGCTGTTCAGTATGAATGTCCTGCCTGATTACTTTTTTCTTTTTTACATCTCCTAATTTATCGGTCAGTGGCCAACTTACTTACAAAATGGCCTTTCCCCTTCTCTCTTTTGCTGCCTTAGCAACCATTCTGCTTGTTTAAAACCTGAGCTGTTTGCACCCCCTAGTTTCTAAAGACCTCCTAAGCCTTCAAAATACATTTTGCTTTGCCATTTTATTGTTAAAGGAATGATACTCTGGTCCTATAACATGCATGCAATTCTTTCTATAATCTATGCTTTTCCATATAAGGTTTAGTAACTTGGCACTAGATAAATTAACTACTGTCCTAATAATTTAATTAAAAAAAAAAAACAAAAGGAAAGCAAAAGATTCAGCTGAATAATATGCTTCCAAGAAGGACGTGGTGGTAAGTCATGCAATGCAACCTATCAACCTTAGGTGGACAGCTACCAGATTGCCTTGCATCTCCACTGGATCAGGAAGGACAAAGTCGAATCCAAATCCACAAAAGCTGCTTTTCACTAAAGCTTGCTTAGAATTGGCTGTGCTGACAGTAAGAAAATGGTGCTAAACTGGAGCGTTTTGCCAAGGGAGAGGGTAGCGATTTCAGTATTCGCAGGGGCTGATGGCTCCTTGAAATACAGTGGGAGAAGTTTCTGCTGATGTTACACAGCTGATTATCTTTGAGTGACCTCTGCCTGACAGTTTGCTACAGCTGAATAATATTGACAAATTGGAAGGGATCGATTTAATTTGTTTTTAATACAATCTGCTAATTGCTCCCAAAATTAGATTTTTGGGAGGTTTGATTGTAATGGGGGAAGAGAATAGCATAGAAGGAGCTGAAAACTTGCAGCTATAAGCACAATGTCTTGATTTGAGGCTATTTCTGTGAAACATTACTGCCATTTTAAAACAAGCAAGGGGTCAAAATGAGAAGGGGATTCTTGGAAAAAAAACAGAAGAGAAAGTAATAAAGTTACTGCTAGCTGTTTAGTGAGATATGATGAGGAAAATGAGTTTGCAGATTTGATATGCATCCTCTCCCTTTTGTCTGGATTCATTTTCAGTGTTAGTCATATTCCCTAGATTTCCTTAATCCATGTTTACTTTTTAGAGGGGAGGAAAGAAAATATTGTGGACCATCATGTGTTAATTTTTAATGTATTAAGATAATTTGCTTTTGCTAGCATTATAGAAATAATTATAGTAGTGTAAAATGAGCTGCTGGTCTTCCCAGATTAATTTAAGAATAATGAGATTAATCAAGAGTAGGAGGAAGTCTAACGGAATCTTAATATGAAAGAGCAAAATGGGCTCATTTGGAACATAACGTCTTTTATCCCCCTTCTGTTATTAAAAATAACAAAAAAAGGAAGAAAAAAAAATTAACAACAAATAAACAAAAAACTCCATTAGGTAGATGGATCTTCATAGGGATTAGGTAGGTACTAAATGTGTGTGGCCCTTCCCCACTGCTGTGAATAGGGTATGGACTGCTCAGCACAAGCTGTCAGGGGTTGTAACTTGGGTATAATGTGCACAGGATCAGTTGAAATATGTAGTCTGTAAAATCTCTAGTTTCATCTGTGGCACACACCGGTGGAGCTTTTGCTTCTGATTCATAGATTTGTCATTCGTTTGGCGCGCTGAGAAATACTGAGTTTTTTTCTCCGCTTGAAGCAGATTAATGTGATGGAAAAGAGCAGAGTGGTGTAACAATTTTGCAGACTTCATTTTATTTCAAATTATCAAACAGGCTAATTAGATTGCTGAATTTCACAGAAACATTTAATCTAATCAAGTTCTTGGACAACCAGAGCTTTACAGAAATGAACAGGTCTTGTCTTGCTAATATTGTCAGGCTATGAGCTATCACATCCTATGTATATTAGGAACGACACTTGCCTAGTCACAGAAATTACTATTATTTTTTTCATTTGGAATGATGCAAATAGAAATGTTTTTCTTTAAAAAAATCTAGACATTCATTAGAAGTGAAAGCAGATGAAGCAAAGCAGGTGGGAAGTTTGACTTTCAAGACTGTCACAGTTTTCTCATTAATGAGGTAAGATAAAGCCAGAAGAAAAGCTATCATGGGCTGTTTGCTCTGGAAGAACAGACAGCATCTGAGGCTTTGCCTTGAGCTGCTCTTTTAAAGAATTGTAATTTGCTACAGTACAGCTTGTTGATGATCTGACAACCTCATACCGAATGATATCAAAGCCTGGAGAATGACCCAGCGCTCTTCTGTACTTTTATGAGCCCATAGAAAAGAGATACTGATGCAACTGAAAACAAAACCAAACTAAACCACCAAGCTTTGAGCACTTTGTCATTCTTCTGTTTGTTTCAGTGGATCACACCAATTTTGGGGGCATTTAATTTTGAATTCTAATACGTTCACTATGTTGGCTTGGAATGGTTTGTCAGCTGGCGTGATGTGGTGCTGAGGAGTTCTGGAAATGAAGCCGTAACTCTGAAGTTTGCAGGGCACAATCTGCTTTCAGGTGGCCTTTGGAAGCTTTGAGAGAGAAGTTAGTCCTGTGCAAGTGACAACTGTGGTCAAAGGACGCAAACTCAGAGTGTTTTCTTCAGGGGTTTCACTCGTGCTGATAAGGCCTAGTCCAACATGTGGTGCACCTGGTTCAGGCTCTGTTATTTAAAATGCTGGTACACTGAGATTTGCAGAGGTGCAGAGGTGCCTTGTTGTTAAAAAGGCATAAAGCATTTTAAGAGCATCTCAGAAATGAAATCCAAAGGACTCATTCCTAGATTAGCAAAGACCTCTCCCCATGCACGAACCTTGGAAAGGCCTTTAACTCCTACCATCAACATAGATGTACACATAACATCTTTTTTTTTTTCTTCCATGAGTGAGGTTTTCTCCAGATTTGGGGCACTTCTGACTTTCCCCTTGTGGGAAGGAGCTCATCTGTACTGCTCTGAGGTGTGTTTGGACTTCTTGTACAAGTGTCTCTTCCTGATCCAACTTGGAAGAGCTGGCCTAGTTTGTGAGAGGAGTGAGGGCTAAAGAGCACTCTGCTAGTGCTGGAAACATAGACAGGCCCAAATATGGTGAGTCTCAAGAGCGGAACCCTGTAAAAACACATGGGCTCATGGCACGGGCTTGTGAGAAAACTGGCATGCCTGGAAGAACCTCTGGGTGATAACTGGAGGGAAGGATGGAAATATTTTGGGCTCATATATATGTATATATATATATGTGGTACCAGCAGCCAGGAAGTCTCTGTAGCTGTGGCTCGCAGGACCAGCAGATGCAGCCCACTAAGACACATTCAGCATCTACAACATCTACACTGCAAAGTCTATTTTTTTTTTCCCTCTATCATGACTCTGGATAAAAAAGAGAAAACTGGGTGCAACTGGTTATTAGATATAGTAGTTTAGCTGCTGGCTTAGTTAGGAATTTGAAAGTGTAGGCTTCAACGCATCTCTCCGAGCCTACAAACCATTGACAGCAGTTGAGTAGAAGTTGTTCCCTGTCATTCTTTAGCACGTAGAGTCACTTGCCAGAAGCGTTAACAAATTCCTTCTGAAAAATATTGAATATTCCAGAGCCTCTGTGGGGCTAATGTGGATGCTATCCGAGCTGCCACATCACGAAACAGCCTGGTGGAGGAACACAGTGACTTGGGTTTTGATGTAATTTGTTTCCTCCTTTCTCTGCTTCTGTACTACAAACGGCCCATCTGTTAAAGCGCATAGTTTGTAGACAGCATTTTAACTTTCAGTATCTGAAGTGTTTTTCATGTTTTCAGTGGAAATGTGAGGCCGTCATAAATCTTTAATGCACTAATTCTCTGTAGTAAAGGATATGTGTGCGTGTGTGCGTATGTGTGTGTGTATATATATACACCCACACACACATATATATATATACATACACACACACACACTTGCACATGAGAGATGAAAAATGATAGATCAGTGTAATCAATGATGATAACAGGGAACAGTAACTATTGACATAGTTCTCAATTTCCCTTTTGGGGAACAATATTGCAAAACCCATGACAAGAACTGTCAGTAACCATCTGCTACCATCAGGTGATCTTGAACTTTTTCAATTTCATTCCTTTTTTACATAAGCATGGCAGACAAATCAGATTCTTCTTGTTGGCTGAGTGTCTGCTTTTATAGTCTTGCCTTGAACACTCAATATTTTTATTAGAGGTACAATTAGATATTAGAATGAAAGCATTTCACTATTTTTGTAAAAAGAAAATACTCCCTGCACAGTTATACTGCCAACTCAACCATAATAATTTAGAACATTAATAACAAGTGCAAATATTATTTATGTGTTTTAGGTCTTGGGGTTTTGTTTAACTAGAACACTGCTAATCCATAAGCAGTTTGTAGAACATCCTTGGTGGGAAGTAAGGAGGGTTTGATATTGAATGAAGGATTTATTATTAATTATTATTAATAAATATGAATAATTGTTATTACTATTTTTATTTTGCCTGGGTCACGTGATTTGCAGTAGTACCGTAGTGCATATTGGCCTCCTTCTGCTAAAGATTCTTGATTTAGATTGCCTCGTAAGCACCATCCCTAAAATCTCAGGGGAACAAGTTTTTTGACAAATTTGACCTTTAGAGGTTTGAACACTTCTAAATAATCTCATTCCTTTTCTGGTACTACTGAAGTAAGATAAGATTTGGTAAAGCCATAATGGATAGGCAAATGGTACATATTTGTATTTCTTATGATTTCCCAGAAATCTTTTTATTTTTTGAATCAAAATATCCGAGATAATTTTTAAGCATGTGGTCATCGTCCATTTCCCATCCCCCAAATGATAAATTAGCAGTAGAATGAATTCTTTCTCTCTTTTATTGTCTTTCCCATGGCTATTTTCTTTAATAAGTCTTTAATAGGACATTTCTGTGGGTTTTATTATTTTCTGATAAGACTATCTTCTCTTCAATTTTCTCAACTTCCTCAAGCTACTGCCACATCTGAGAGGGACTATTTCAATTATGATTATTTCAGATAGCCATTTTGCAACCTTGTACCACTGTGTTTTTAATCACTCTTTTTCCGCTATTATATTTTCAATTTCCATGGCACCATGTTTTGTAAAAAATAAAACTAATAATTTAAAATAAATAGAACATTAACATTTTACCATATACAATATTTTTGTTGTTGCTTCCTCCTTTAGCAACTGTTCATTATTGTTGGTTGTTCTTTCCATCCTTATTTTTGTCATTAGTGTGATGGTCAGAACATACTGCTGCTATCAGTGAAGTCAGGGTATAAAATATCTGGAATGGTTTTAGAATAGGTGGTAAGATAACATGTCTCTTAAAGATATGTTTTGTATTCTTAAATTACCACGTGGCAACTCAATGTGAGTAAAACACTGCTGCTATCTTGAGTATTTCCTAAGGAACAGTATGTGCTGCTTGCTGTCTTGTACTGCTCTTAGCCATTGAAATATCATTCTACATGATTAGCTTGGAATTTAAAATGAATTCCTTTTCGCAATTACAATTCAAGCATATTAAACACTCTCTTCATTTGTTTCCTCTCTATTTTTTTATTGGAAATCTCTATTGCTTCCTCTTCTGTTACAGATAATTCTCTGCAAGATTTGTTTAGCAGACTAGTAGTCTATGATAATCATGGCAAAAACCAAGCAAGCAAGCAAGCAACCAAAAACTTTTAGATACAACAGCAGTGATTGTAATATTAAGTTTGAGTATGGAATCTGGAAAATATTGAAGAATAAATGCTAAGTAGTAATGAATTTTGCAAAAAATCCCAAAGACGTTAACTTAAAAAACTGTGAAAGTGAGGTGATAGGTTCTTGGTTTTTTTGTTTTTATTCTTTCCATTCTGCTGAACATAATTATGTAGAGCACTGCAATTAATTATGGTCATATGCCTTTAAAAATTTATGTCCAAATTTCATTATATTTAGTAACTATGCATACATAGAAAATTACCCCAGCTCTTAAAAACCTCATTGGATTGTTTATTTATTTTCATCTACTTCGTTATTGGTTGAAAAATGACTGCAGTTTGCTGCTGTTATATTCCTGCCGTTCTCTGAAGTAGTTTGAAGATTGTTGTCTATGTGCTTATAGTGCTGGAAAAAAAAAAAAAAAGGCAACACGTTGAGTTTTTGTATTTGCAGTAAGGCTCGTAATTACAGCACTGTGCACAGCTTTTCATAATCTAATGTAGAAATTTTGGGATTGATGCTGCAAGTTTGCAAGCTCTTGGATAGTGCCACTCTAGTAAGTCTGGCCAGATAACTCATCCCGCCTTCCTACACAGCGGCACGAGGCAAGCAAAGTTGAATATGTTGAGAGGGACTTGAAAAAAAAGTCTAGATAAAACCATAAATTTTCTAAAGTATGATTTTCATTAACCAGACTGTGATTTAGCAATAGATAATTGCTATACCTAGGTATCTAAATGCGATAAAATTGAGAAATTGGCTTTGGTATAAAATGAAATTAAGAAGTAGGTAAACAAATATAAATAGGATAAATCAGAGATCCACGTAATGTAGACATATATAATACAGCATATTTTACATAACTATTGCTTCTTTAAAAACAGATTATGGAAGCAAAAAGCAGTATATTAATGTATTAAACAGTCATAGAACTTAGCAATATGGGTATCAGAGGTTTAAGAAGTAGAATCTTATTAAAATTGTATCCCTAATTATATGACCCAAAACAAATAGACTTGAGATTACTTTTTATTTAGCAACTTATTTTTTGGTATTTGCCCCAATGCTTCTTCTTGTATTTTACTGTGTGGTTGGTAAGTGGTGGGGAATAAATCTAAGTTAGCAGCATCTCATTTTTTTCTTTTTATTTTTCTCCTTTTTTTTTTTGTCTTTTTTGTCTTTTTTTTTTTCTTTGCTTTTCCTTTATGGAAGATTTTCATTGCTGCATGTTGCTTCAAGATATATTGAAAAATCATAAGGATTCAAATATTTAGAAATATAGTGTCTCGCTTTACATGCTTTGACGCTTCTCAATATTGACATCTTATTGCAATAATAATCAGCATATATTCAGAATGGATGCTCACACAAAATGTATGTGGTGAAAATTTACTTAAAGCACCAAGGCATATTCTTCTTCCCAAAGTTCTCCTATTATATGGGGAGAGCTTGTTGTCATTTAAATTATTTTAAGATGTCCTTGTTGAAATATATGGTTCACAAGTGGGATTTTGGTCTAAACATATAGCCCTGATAACTTTAGATCCATAACAGAAAATCCCCTGTAGGACAAGTAGAGTTGAACTGGTTGGCCAGTGTTTGCCATTAATAAATATCAGTGTGCATGTATGAAACCAATGGGATCTAAAGCATGCATGACATTTTTTTTTTACCCACTCTTGATGCAGACAGTTAAAATGAATATTCTTTCTTCATCCCAACTTTCCAGCTCTTGGGACAGTGGGTTCTCCCCGAAGCTCTTGGATAGTGTCAGAACAGCAGTAGCTGCTGCAGGACATGCTGCTTCCTTGGTAGTCCTGCGAGTAGGAGAGCCGTGTACAGGCATAAATGTGTCAGTCCTATACAACAAAAAGTGCTCACTGTGATAGGGTTGAGCTCCACTTGCTGTCACTGCTGATTTGAATTTTTATATAGAAGATAACAAATAAAGGAGGTCTTTTTTTTTTTTTTTTCCTCCACCTAGAATCACTGTTTCTGAAAAGTTCAGAACGGCTAGAATATGCCATGAAGGAGGGAAAAAAAAAGGCAGAAAAGAAAAAGGAACAAGTCGAATCACTGCTTTGTGCCATTAGGATTTTCTGTTCAGTTAGGTGACATTTTGGGAATAGACTTCATCTAATATTATTCTATTCACTTGAAGGAGGAAGAGATATTTTCTTCTATGAGTTGGATGGATTTTTGAGTTGCAGTGGGTCCTGACAACTGTCTTGTGCCACCTGCAGGTAACGTGAAAGCCAAATTAGGGGATTCCTGGCACTGTCTCTGGGAGAAGTCCCTGAATCAAAATCTCCTTTCAAGCAATTATGGGTCCAAACCCCAAAAGGCTCCTTTTGGGCAGTCATGGGTTGTGATAAAGACAAGCATCATGCGACTGAGGCCGTGAAAGGACTTAAACTACTGGGGCTGCAAGTGAGGGAGCCCAGGCTAGCGGCAATGACAGAGGAGGCTAAATCCTTCGAGTGCTGCTCCTTCAAACCCACAGCTTACAAACCCCGTTTCGTTTATCTCCATGCTCCCTGCTGTGCTACTCCTCTGCTTGCAATTATCGACACTAGATGTAATAATTTATTCCTTGCTTAATTTTGGGATGATGATTGTGTTTGCAGAATGGTGCTTGAATTTCTGCATGGAGCTGGGGCACTTCTGGCAATAGGAGGTTATGGAAATATTTCGGAAAAAAAAAAAACAAGGCAACATTATTGTTATATTTTCTTCCAATGTTTCACATTTCCTCCTCCCGTCTTCTTTTGCCCTTGAACAGGGTGGTTGCCCTGGAATGGCAGAAAGATATAATTTAATCTAAAAGAGCATGCTACATTGAAAGTAACTTCAAAGCTATGATTAAACATACTCAAATAATTAGTTTCAAAGCATTCTAATTCCTAGCAGTGTTTGAAGAATTCAGACGCTAATGAAGTAAAATAAATTACACACCACTTTGTTCATTGAATAACCAATTTTCTTCTGCTAACTACTATTTATCAACAGTGCCTTTCACTGGAAAACTTCGCTCTCCTCTACATACATTCAGGCCTGAGCGCGCTCCTCGTCTCCCCTCCCACTCGCGCACACACAATGAGCTTGATTAAAACACCTTCATTAAATTAGGTCTTACAAAAACTCATCCTTCGCTTGGCGTTGGAGACAAATGAAGCAGAAGGAGCTGCTCGGTGCGCACTGTGCAGTGCCTTGTTCTCAAGAGCACTTGTGAGCGTGGCTGGGTTTCCAAAATTCTGTTTGAAGATATTATTAAGCGATAGCAAATTAAGGTTCTGTGCTTTGGGCTGTACTGTCATGTGTGGTCAGTAGACTAGTGATTCAGATTGCTGAAACCCCAAATGCAGTCATTTTCTATCCCCAAGTCATCCCACAGACGTTAATGAAATGGCTCTTGGGATCAGGCTTGGACCAGAAGATGGGAAGAGGCATGTGATTTCCCTCCCATCAAAACATTTCAGTAGCAAGGGGAAAGTTTAGGAGGAGGGAGAAATTTGTAGGTGCACATGAGTGTTCAGGTAACCTGCTCTTCTGGCTTTTTGTATTTTCCAAAGGTAACAAGAAATTGAATTTACTTAAAATTGGGCAAAAATTGACTTCAGAAAGCCAGGAGAAGTCAGCACGTATGAAATCCCTACTGTCTTCGGGACATAAAAAGAAAAATTTCTGGTGTACAGAAGTGCCAGGAACAAAAAATGGGAAGGATTTACAAGCTATCGATTTAAATCCTCCTGGGTTAACTGTTCCTAGGCCTACTGCCTTGAACAGGAAAAGCTGAGGGGATTCTTGTGTAAGGAGAGAAGGTCTGGGAGGCAGAATTTGCTCTATAAGCATCTGTTGCGATGCCACAGTAATATTACAAATGTAAACAACACTGGAAAATTAATAATAATTTTGAGAAACAGTATGATTTATTGCTCAGCAATAACTATTACTGCAACTTATCAAAATGAGTTTGCACGTACTTTTAAAATGCTGTTCTTAAGCCCATGGGACTCTGGAGACAATTTTTAAACAAGTTTCCTCATTAGTTTTCCATTTATAACATGCATTCGGCAGGAATGTTTTAAAACCCTTGGGAATCATTCACTGCAGATTCGTCACTTGTGATACTATGTTTCACTTAGGTAATGCAATGAATAAGCAGAGATTTTAGTTACAGATGTTAAATTTCAGATATGGTTAGCTTCCTAATTTCATTTTTATTACTTACTAGATATAAGGAGGAAAGATGACTAAAGGGAACAGAGCGGTTAAGACACCTCAGAAATGAAAAATTGAAGGACATGCTCTGTCCATGCTGTCCGTGTATACATATCCTTTAGTGTCATTCAGTGTTGATCGTTCAATTCAATGTGGATTATTTACTGAATAAATCCCAGCACAGTCCTTGCTATGCACATATTTCTAGGCATATGGAAATGTGTGTTTAGAAGAAAAAAAAAAAAGGCTCATTATGTATACACCAGTAGTTTGAAAATGTAAGATCTATCGTTCTTTGTTCCCTCTTCACAGAGGACACGAAGGATTAAAGATTTACATTTTCTTATAAAGTTGTAATAGCTGATCTTAGCAGACTTATCGTTGATTTGCTATTCGATGCTGTATGTTTATGGATTTTGCCACTGAATGTATAAGAAGGTACTCTGTTAAAGGTGTTCTTATTTTGTGTCGTAGAGCTTTGATTTTTCTTCTGCAGTATGCAGGAATGTTAGGGCTATATTGCTGTGGGAAGATTTGAGTATGTTTTTGTTTTGTTCTTCTATAGAGGATATATTTCTTCCGACCTTCTTGCACTGGATTGCATATTGCTGTTTCTTTATATATATGTTAAAAAATTAGTGTGATCGTTTCATTTTCAGTACTTCCTTGTGTAGATATTAGAGTGCAAACACGCACTCTATACGTTATATACTCTATACTCTATATGTTATATATGACTTACCATGTTGCTTGGCAAATTTAAGCAGGTTCAGATTTGTTACTGCTGAAGTTTTAGGCTTACTGTCTTCTCAGCCTTTCCTGCAGTAAAAAATAAATGCCTTTGCTGAAAGGTGTTGGTTATAAAAATAGCGAATTGTGCAAGAAAAAAGCATATCTTTACACCCATTTGATGCTTTTAGCATATTCACATGATTATCTTCTCCAAGAGTGAATGAACTCTTTGTTTCATTGGGCTATCAAACACAGTTTATAATTTATGATTTAAAATTTGTAATTTATATACCACTTATTACAAGTCATAAGTTTCCCAAAACTGGCCAATGTTTTAGCTCAGTTGCCTCTTTCTTGAGCGCTTTCATTGCCCAAGATCCTCCGTGGACTCCAACCATTCCCTGTGGATAGCGGCACACGAGGAAGGCTGTGCCAGCAATCAGAAGAGAAGGTTGGTTAGAAGCCCTGGTATAGTTTTACTATAAAATAGTGGTCAAAAGCTGATGAACCAAAAAAAGGCAAAGAGGTAATTTTATAGCTTTTTTTTGAACAATTTTATTCTATAGAAGCAAGACTTGTTCAGCAGAGATGTTGCAAAAGCACCCATTATTATAGCATGCATGGAAGTAGAAAAATGTTTTTGAGGAGACTGAGGCTGGTAGTCTTTGTGAGATTTTGTTTTTTTCTTTTGTCTAAAAATGAATTTGCTGTTGAATTTTGCAACGAGGAGATCGTCTTTCACAGGTGGCACATTAGAAACTAACAAGAGTAGAGCTGGTCCAGGCAGATGTATGAAAATTAATAACCTGTTGCAGGGCCTCTTGTTACAGAAGAAGAGCGAGTTAACCTGCATGGCTCAGGTTCCTGAGTCCGTACTTCAGATCATGGAAATATAAATAAAATTTCTTTCAGAGGTCATCTTTTTCTAAAGGAAGATAAACTAAAATAATGTGTATGTATACACATGAAAAATGTGTATATGCATATGGAATATGAGCCTGCAATGTCTCCAAAATGACCTGTCTTGCATATCATAACTCTGCCCTTAGGGCATTACTCATTTTAACCTTGGATATTTGTATAATCTCCAGCCCTCAAAGTATCAACACTTTTAAATAATGTTGCGTCCATGGACAACAGCAAATATCTTTATCTGGAATATTGTATTATGGCTCCTGTAACTCTTGGAACAGGTAAGGTGAAAGATATGGAATATCTAAAAAACAATGGGCCATAAGCAACAAAGGGACATTAATAATTAAATATGTTGCAAGTCAGGAAAAGAAAAAAAAATCCAATACAGCTCTTCTTAATGACATCTTCCATGGACCATATGAGTCGATGAATTTCAAGTTCAACCGTTATGCTAAACAAGGTTAAAATGCCTCAAGCCCTGACTGTATTTTAATGTGCTATAAAGGAATTAAAAGCCTCTAGCAGTCTATAAAATATCATCTTTCAGCTCCGAATGCATTGCCCATTACCATGGAAAGATTTAGTCAATCACAGGGCAATAACTAACTACAGAGGGCTGCTGCAATTGCTAAAATAATTGTATAACTGAGATTTGCCCAGTTTAATTCCACTGTTTCCTATTTCAGTCAGAAATAAAGTTTCTTCATGCTTTGAAATGGGGAGTATAATTTATACCATTATAGTTATTTCATTTATTTAATACACAGCTAAATTGTCTAATTACTGGTGACATGGTATCCAGTATTTAGCTGATTGAAAGTGAAATGCTACATCCATTTATTTTGCAAACAGTTGCAAATAATTGTCCATAAAAATGTGTTTACTTTTATATGCTTCATTCTAGTATTGAATTCAATTAAGTCCTGGACCATCAGCATTTCACTGATATGTGATGTATGGTATTTTTTTCAAGGTTACAGAGTTTCAACACTCTTATCTCACCAATACCATGATATCAAAGGGCTACAAATCGATCTCAGAGCCCTTCCTTCCTCTATAGCTAGCAACAATGATTGGCTTTGTTTTCTGTTTTGTGTTTTTCGCATTTTTTGGTTTTTTCCTTTAATTCCATTTCAAATTTCCAAGCAGCAGCAGCACCACAGCTGCTGGGGTTCGGAGGCAGCCACGACATTGAGCATTCCTG
>NW_010585977.1:250667-266783 GCF_000705375.1 Tinamus guttatus | reverse complement strand
TCTCTTTGCAACAATAAATGACAGAAGCTCTTTTCTACTATAATTTCTTAGAAAAGCTAGAATTCTGGAGACATTGATGGGAATCATGTGGGAAGCATTCCTACCTGCCATGAAAATATGGCTTTGTTAAGCTTAGGATCAAATATGCGAGATGTTTTGAAAGCGAAAAAAAAAGTTTTTTTTTTTTTTTTTTTTAAATGCATAATGTGTGTGATTTGATAACCATATGGCCAGTTTGGGGAGTGACATGTCTTCTCCTCTTAATATAGTATAGTCTTTACATGGGCTAAAGCTTGACATCAGGAGAGAAGGAGAAAATCAGACAAAGCTAAAGAGGAAATTGTCTTGAAGCTGCAGCTTATCAGGTAGGCCCTAAAGCACCTGCATGGAGTGCAAGAGCTTTGGGGGGACATTTTGTCAAGGATGCCAGACTGGGAATTAATGCCACCTCCTAAAGGTGAGAGGAAAGAGGAAGAAAGAGGACAACTTAACAGTTTTTTTTTGGAGCCATGAATAAATAATATCACTTTGTGGAAGGAGTTGCAGTTTATTAGCCAAGTACAAAATATATATATGTAAGTAAGTATATTTTACATATATATACATATATAAGAAGCAGTTGTTTATTCCATGGAAAAAGCCTGTTTATTCCTATTGAATATGAAATACGGAGGGAATATGGAGGAATAACATACAGATAAAAGAAAGCTAAAACAAATTATTTCCTAACGTGAAAATCAAGCTGGAGTGCAGCACATCCTCCTAAAAGCTAAGAGCAGAAGGCGAGTGGGAACAGAAAGGGAACATGATTAATATCTAACAGTAAACTTTTTCCTTGTCATTTTGAATGCCTTGAATCAAAGGCAACCATGCATCAGATGTTGAGCTTGAACAAAATACATTATAAAACTGTCTGATCTGATGAAGTCAGTGAAAACTGCTGATTACTGATATCTGAGCACCCAGGAATTCATTTCTTTTTCTTTTTTTTTTTTTTTAATTAGGCTGTTGCCCAATTTTAAAGTGAAAGAGAGAGGGATTAATTTGGAGTTTTCACCTGGATTTAAGAGTTGGATATATCCCATAAACCAATATCATTGTAACTATCTTCAGGTTTTGCATTTGAGAAACAAACTTAGAGCAGAACTTAAACCTGCCAGAAAGCTGTAGCATCCGCTGGTGGTCACCAGCTGATTAAGTTGTTGTTGTTGTTGCCACAGAAAAATGAAGGATTAAGAAAGAGTCAATTCAGGGAGGTGGGTACCATGACATGTCAGCACCTCTGGGCAAATCCACCAGCAAAATACAGCAGTGCGGGTCCCCCTTAGGGTGGTAGGAGGAAAAGCTCTTTTGGGGGCATTTCTAAAAGTGCATCTTAAATCAGACCTTTCAGTTTCTGGGAGACAGGCTGGCTGTTTAGCTTGTGTGTCTCATGCCACTGCATGTCAAGCATTATAAACAAAAGCTGCACCATGGTTTTGTGTGATAAAGGTTTGTCTGGAAGGAAAACCTAGTGCTGTCCATCTTAACAACCTCTGTCTTCCTGAGAGATCAGAGAAACATGGAAAGAGAAAAAGCACATGGCAACAAAACCCCATCCTGAGGGATCTCGAGGAGGCATAAGAAAAACAAAGCCTGGTTTTAGGTGTGAATCAAGAGAAATGAAGCTTCCTGCAGCATGCAAGGGCTGAAAACCATCTCTGGTGCTTGAGCAATTTAATTCCAGCTGTCTTTTGCTGTACTCTTTTGCCAAAGTGTGGACTTCGGAGACTGAGCCAACAGCAGTGTCAGCCCAGGAGTCATTTTGGTTTTGTACTTCAAAAGACCACTGTTTCTCATCTCCAAATTCATGGAGATATCCTCAGAAATACTGTCTTGCCCAAGAGTTTTACTGAATCCTGAGAGTGGATTCCTGAAGGGAGACTTGCTGAGGGTCTCTTGATGGAGATGCCAGAAGTTGGTTCTGTGCGGAGAAAAGGTGCCCTGACAAGTTCTCTCGACTTTCCCTCTGTCTTCAATAATAATAAAATGCCCAAACCCCTTGCATTAAGCTAAAACTGAGAAAACTATCATACCATTGCAAGCAGTGCTGCTCCCTGTTGCCTACGGGCGCATCAAGAGGGAAGGAGGTGTCGTGGATTGACTACAGCGAGCACATGCCCAGGCAATGACCCCCAGTTTCCTATCTAGGAAGACAGTGCTTTGCTTGTTAATTTGAAATTTCTTCTGTTGCATATAATAACCTGAACCCTTGTGGCCTCTCCACCCTTTGGAAACTACCGAAATCCAAAATTTATATTCACAGTAGTAATATTGGTGTCATATGTAGTGACATGGCCACGAGTGACAGAGAGACTTCACATCTTTTTGAGGGATGGGGAGAAATGTTTCTTCTGGAACTATCAAAACTCCAACAGTGAGACCTTTTCTCCATCCTAAGCTAAAGAAAAGAGCTTCAAAATCTGAAATGACTATATTGGTGTGGGGTCTGTGGTGTGATGTCTGTGCTTGCAGCACCTGGACAACTGTCATTCTGAGGACAGAAATTAAATTCTTCATGAGTTGTCACACTTTGTCTGGGCACTTCGTATGCTGTGATGCTGACGGGGTCCTGGTTTCCTTCAGCAGGTTCCCTCCACACCATGCTGTGAATTCATTAGCCAGATTTCTCTCCTCGCTCACGGTTTTCATTGCCATCTGAATTGTGTTTCTCTTGCTGAATTGGCTCTTTGAATGTTAAAATTGGTTATAACTTTCTCCGCTCTTTAACGTAGGAACAGGGAAAAATATGTGTATTTGTTGGACTGGGAATTATAGTGCAAAAGTATTAAGCAAACAAGAAGAAAAAAAAGTATATACACAAGAGGGATGTGTGAATATAAAAATAAAAGCAGGATGAAAAATGCCTATTTAATGTATTAGCATCTAGTTTAGTGTCTATATTTAGCATGCTTATTCTGGCAGCTATTAAAATTTCTATATATTAATCAGTGGATCTGTTTTCTGAGTCTGTCTTTTAACTAGATGGTAGAGGGAAAATTAAATGATCAAATCCAACTTATCCCCCAGGGGGGAATATAAGGAGGCAAGAACAGTAACTGTGAACTCCGTCTTTCATATGCACATTTCATGTCTTCATAAACAAGATTCCCTTTATTGTCTTCATTTATTTTTGCTCTGCCAGATAGAAAAAATGAACTGCCAAACTCTTCTTTTTCCATCTGCTTTTCAGTATCGCCCAGTGAGCTTCTCTAAAGCTTATAGGTATATTTATTTCCTGTACCTTCCTAACCGTTGATCTTCAGAAAGCAAAGAGGTCATTAGTGATAACAGATGGAGGACCAAAGCTGTGTGGAAAGGGTTGTTGGCCATCGGCATGGGCATGCATGGAAAAAAAAAGGAAAAAAAAAAGAAAAAGAGGTGAACCAGTTATACTAAACTGGGAAACAACTGAGGATATTAGATGCTCATGGTTAATGTCTAAGTGCCCGGATATTTGCTGTTGCCAAGTATAGCAGGGGAAAGTTTCATGTGAAGTTCTTCATACTCACATAAGTAACATACAATATAGATATTTGACCTCGTGTCTACAAAGGTGTTTAAATCCTCAATTATGTTGAAGTTAGGTAACTACGTAGGAATTAGATACCCTGAAATTTCTCAGTGGATCTGGTCTTTTGTTTGTCCAGAGCACCAGGTTTCGCCTGGTAGACAGGAAGGCTAATTGGCATGACGATAATTCCCTTTACCCTCTTATTTGCAGTGGCAATTTGATAAGCCATGTCTGTTGTCAGCAGTCTCTTCACGTTGTGTGTGTTCAGATTTCTGTCTTTTGGATCAGAAGCATCTGAGGATAAAGACAATGTTCCTCTCCTCCTCAACATGGGCACTTAACATATAATGAATATGAAACTGCTGGGAGGCTGCTTTGTAATATTAGGATATATGAATTGTCCATTTTGGGTTTTAGTGCTCCATTACTCATTCCTGATTTATTGCTTATTTAATTCTCCATTGCTTATTCCTGAGAATTTTATTCTTGGGTCATACTACCAGCGTTCGAGGCATACGTGGTGCCCTGATGAATGAATTCACCGGGTAGGTGCCCATGTGTGATCCGCAGGAGCTGGGTTGGCATGTGGGTCGTGCAGAGCAGGATGGGCCAGCAAATTGTTCCCGTGCTCACACTGGGAGCTGCTGATTCCACCGCAACCAAACAGGGAGATAAGTGGAACGAGAGAGAGAAGATGCCAAGAGAAGTTGAGTTTTTGTGCAAGGAATTCCAGAGCCCCGAGTGGTGAATGGAAGGGTTACTGTGACAATCTACAAGTATTTAAATACTGATGTATTTTCTTCCAGTTGAAGCTTGTTTTCTTGCTTCATTTCTATCCGCAAATAGATATTCATCCTTCGGGGTCTTGGTTGGTTTCAGCATTTCAAGGCCTGTAATTCTGTTTTTCTTCAGTTCTGTGAGCTGCGGTGTTTGTGTTCTAGCTGTGGACATTCTTATTCATCCTTACAAACATTTTATTTCTATTCCTTTTTAAAGGATGGTTGCTTTCTCTTTATCTTTTTTTCTAGTAACTCCTATGTCCATCTTGATAAAATCTAACCAAGAGGTTTGGCTGCTCCATCAACATAGCACTGACTGCTGGATAGCGGAGATTGCTGAGGAGTATAGGAAAAGACGGGGTGGAAAGGAGAAGGAAGTGGGTGAATAAAAGAAATGTAGATGATGCAAGTAAATTAAATATTAGAAAGGGGAAATGAGAAGGACAATAAAACAAAGAGGGAGCAAGTAAGAAAAATATGCATTGCTTGGAAACCTGGATTATGGTAGCTATTTGTTTCACGTGCCAAAAAAAAAAAAAAAAGCAATACCCAGGATTTTGCTCAGAACTAAGGCTGTTAGTAAGCAGAGAAATATTGTAAGGCACTGCTGTTCTCCAGTAAGAGTATATAAAGCAATGAAAAACAAATTTTAAAGGGATGAATAGTGCATCACAAGGTAGATGAATAATATAATCTCTCTGTATGCTATAAGGCTGCATTAAAAACTGAATAAAAGACAAAACTAATGAGAACAGTAGTGCCTCGTATAGGTAGTATACAGGGAAAAAAAAAAAGCTTCAAGGCAGCACCAACACTATGTTCAAAGCATGAAATACCAGCTTGTGCACAGATTCAATGGATATCATTAAGATATGATGCATTTTTTAATTAGCAGACCATATATTTACTCTATAACTAGGTTATATGTAGTGTTTATATATTTCTATATGCGGTGTGACTGTGTTATCTAATGTACCATTTCTTATCACATCAACATGAGGTTCAATTTATCATTTGCTATTTCAGCAATAACTACTGAGCTAAGGATTTACCAGCAGAGTATGGTGTACATTGAATTCAGCTTTCCAGATTTAGAGTATATTTACTTTTAATTGTCTCTGCATAATAGTGAATGCTTAGAATATGCATAGAAAATGCAGTAAATGCATATATTCTTTGCACAATTTGTTTCTTCTGCAAAGAAAAAAGAAGTTATTTTTCTGTCATTATTATAGACTGCACTTCAACAAAAGTAAAATTTCCTAGAATATTTTAATGAGGTCTCCTCCATTCCCATCGTCCTTCAGAAACAAATAAATAGATTTTGAAGCAAAAGACATTAACAGGCAAGCAGAAAATATAGGTAGAGCAAAGAATTTCTCTCATTAAATTTCTATTCGAAGTAGAACATATCTTGCAGGAATAAATCCTTTCTTTATTTTAAAATGGCCCATGAGAAACAATCCAGCATCAGCATTAGTGAACTTTTTTTGTAACTGCTAATTGTCCTCATTATTTAACAGCGTTTCTTGTCTGAATTTGGCACTTTAAGCATTTGACAACTTTTTATTCTTGCATGTATGCCTGAAATTTAACCCACCCTCTTCCTTTCTTATTGGGCCAGAAGTAGAGCAAGAATCTAGGGAACAGGTAGCTGAAGAGGTTGATAACTACATCTGAGATGGGTTTGGTGACATCCAAAGAGTTTTGGGACTTGCAGGCATTTGTCCTCAATTCAGAAGTTGTAGAGCTGTAAATATTCCTTCTTTTCCTGATATTTGCTTTTTCTTTGTTGTTCTAACTTGTCAAACACAACAGATACTGAGTTGAGAATCAGTTTAAATTCTGCACTTACTGACACTCTTTACAAACTCATTTATTTCATCGTGCTGTTCATGGAGGTCTTCCCTGCGCTCCCTTGTGTTGGCATCTCTAACCGAGTGTCCTTGCAGTAGAGCAGTAAGTCAACAGATGCAACCTGGGCAATGATAGAGCAACGCAGGCAATGCTGATGGAGTGCCAGCTGCTTTGGCAGCAGGGAAAAGAGGATTGTACTTAATGGAAAATGCTTTTTGATATAGTTGTGCAGCACAGAAATTCAGTTTTCTCTTTTTTTTTTTTTTTGGATGGATTGATAGAGTCCGTCTTTCTAAGCATTAGCATATTGGACCTCTGTGCAGTATACAGACTGGGCCACCACCAGCTTAAGTGCTAAGAATATCGTAGAGATGGAGCAGAGAAAGGCAGGAGAACTCAGTCAAAAGGAAGTTTGAAGACAGAACTGCAGAGTCCTCTTTACAGACAGAACTGATCAAGTGCCAGATCAGAATAGCAAATTTTCTTGTGCAGATGTAGGGAATCACTCATTTCAGCTTTTCTTAAGTGCAAGTTGACAATCCTGACCTTTTCCAAGCATATCTGCAGAACATAATTGCCCAGTGAAGCTTGTCTTGGTTTTGTTGTGTTTCTTGAAAGAGCAGCACGCGAACACAACCCTGTTACTATTGTTGTACAGCAAACACACCATGAAGTAAGTTAGTGCTCCTTGGATCAAAATAAGGGATGGCAGGAAGACAGATGTCTAGTTTTCTTTCAAATTCTTAAACTGCATGCAAAGGAAAGTTGACATGTTCTGTGGCAGTTCCCATCATATCCCATCAAACGGACCAGGTAGGGCCAGCTCCATAGGAGAGGTTTTATAAGTAACTACTACTGATTCTATAACCCATCTAAAATGTCAATTTTTCCGTGAGTTTACAAATTGGAGAATAAGAAAAAATGATTTGAGGCCAGCTGGTCATTAATTTTACTAACGTATTGAGCTGTGGGTTATTATATGACTTTTTCTCATGAGGAATATAGGACCTGCAACCCTGGATTAGACTAATCGTTTTTCAGTGCCTCTGTCTTCCTGAAGTTTGTGGTACCTGTAACTATTTTTGTTTCTAAATTTAAACTATTATTCTCCCCCATATTTTACCCTGTGGATGTTAGAAATAGCCTTTGAAAATGATGGTCGCCTCGAGGTCTTGTTTCAGCCCTTTATTTATTATTGTTAATTAGTGTTCTAAAACAAGAATAATACCCTAAAATCTCACTGCTGTTTACCAAGTCCTATACTGCTGAAGGTGAAAAAAATAATGAGACGATGCATCAATATCTGTGTGTGCTCCTGTCTAAATTGATCAGACAGCTAGACGGAAGAAATTGTAATTTGCCTAATGGATTTGTCAATCTTCAAATGTGTTTCAATTAGTTAGACCAGTAGCTTGGTGAAGGCGGTACGCCCAGAACTCGCAGAGGTGATCATAGATTGTGAGTGGCTGCAAGTCGTCTGCACCCACAACATTCAGAACGTGTGAGAAAGTGCTCAAAGATGTAGGACTGATTTAATTTTGTTAAGGAAAAAGCTCACAATTATTACTGTTTATATATATATATATGTATGTATGTGTGTGTGTGTGTGTATGTGTATATATTTCAAGTGGAACAGGATGCATTCAAAATCAAAAGGAGACAAATTTGTTCTCCTGACTGTCCACATAGTCTTCAGAGTTGGGAAGGAGGGACAGTGCTTTGTGTTTCTGCCTTAATTTAGCCATTCATTTACTTTAATAAAGCACTTAATCTCACTGGGCCTTTTTCCCAGTAGTAAAATAAAAATAATAAACCTTAGCAGACTAATTGTGGGTGACCCATTCAGCTAAATTAATTTGTAAGGAATATTAATATTCACACATGAAAATTGCTGTGGGGTCTGAAGTGTTTGCACGTAATGACATTTAAAGTTCCCCCCTCTGTTCTTGAGAGAGCCCTGTTTAGGTTTGTAGGGCCAGGCACTCGGAAGGAAACATGAGTTTTGCATATGGTCGCTCCCTTGAGGCTGCTCATTATGATAAATATTTAATTATGCTCTGAGATGCCCGTTATCCCTGCAGAGGCCCTGCCTCCTCCATTTGCCATCAACTGCGAACGGCCACCTCTTTTAACCAACTCATTTTCCTCTTTGACATCCCTCACTGTCGTCCATCTTCCTTCTCCTCAGAGATTGACTGGAAACAGAGCTTTTCAGAGAAAACCATGGCTGGCACTCATGACTCTGAGTGTGTTAAATGCCGGCTCCATGCTCCAGGTCACTGCTCATTGCTTTTCTTTGGTTGTTTCTCAGAGCGAATCAATCTGTCTGATAGACAAGGGTTTTGACGTCCTGTTTCATGTTCTTAGGAATGCCTCTTTTATGCTGAACAAATTGATGAATGAGACCACTGCATTGTAAAATAAGCAATGAGGAAATACATGGAATATCACTGAAGCCAGGAAGATGTAATTAGAGAATTTATTAGTGGAGACTTTGTATTGAATTTACTCAAGCGGTATGAGATCACTGACTGTTTTAAAATATTTTTTCTAAAGGCTAATTTTGTTTTAAAAGCTGTGATTTTTTTTCTTATTGGAGGGCGCAAGCATAGTTTGCAGCACAGATATCTAAACCACATACATTTGCATTGTTTCGAGGTGCTAAATGGTGCTGCTGCAGTGGTTCAAGCGTATGGTGTTCAGATGTTTGAATTCATTGAATAAAGCCTGTTTCAGCCAGCTGGGCAAAAGTGAAATGATATTAAACACAAGTGCCATCATTATACCTATTATTCCTGCACTTCAAGATAACTTTCCTCAATTCTTTTCAGAATTTTTTTTAAAGACATAAGTTATAGCTTTATTTTATTTTTACTATTTTTCTATTTAATTTATTGTGAAAAATGCAGCAAAGTGGAATTGGTATTTCCCATAGATTCAAATTCTCTGAAAACCAAAACTTGTAGAGAGAAAATGAATTGTTAAATTAAATTGAAAATATTAGTTCTACGCTTTAATGGAGATTAACTTCTTGTGTATCTTGTGTATTTCTTTTTTAATTTCTCAACTAACTAGTATCTTGTTCTTAATGCAGACTGGGTTTAAATCCCATTCAAGGCAAACAGAACACCCTTGCAAAAAATAGGAAATGATGGAAAGCACTAAGACCTAAAAATATGTCTAAGCCACAGGATTCAGGAGCTTGCAGCCCTCATATCCATGTCACATCATAGCTATTCCTTAGCTATGTATCAGGATGAGATTTGGGCATTTTCACTCACCTTCTACTCTGACTTCATGTGACCATGTGATTGAATTTGGGTCCTTGAGAAGGTCCAATCATTCTCCTAGCCCCAACGCTAGGTTCTTCTGCTTGTGCAGCAGTGTTTAGACTAGATGATCTCCAGAGGTGCCTACCAACCTCAGTATTTCTGTGAAGATGGGGATGGAGAACATAGACCGAATAGACTGAAGGATTCTGCAGGTGCTGTATCTGCTTCAGCTACAAGGATGTCATCATTTCCGGTGACAGTGGCTTGGTCATGCTATTCTAAATTTATGTCAGCCCCTGGGTCTGAAGTAGCATTGCTTTAATTCTCTCATGAAAAACAACTATTAAATCTGTTCTTTGGAAAAAATAAAAGAACAAAAGAGAGATCATTTGATAAGATGGTAGATGTGATATTACTTTTGTTGTTGTTTTGAAGCCAAAGTTACTGATAATTTCAAAGGGTTTGTAGCCAGAAGTATTGTAATTTTGAAAGATTAATGGAAGCAGTAGAAGTTCGTTTGAATGATGTGAAAGGTGAATTTTATGGAGCCAACTGTCTTCAGTGTTGAGATCTGTCTAACTGTATTGCCTGCTTCTCTGTGCAAATAGCTCTAGGAATAAGCTTTCAAATAATTGCAAAGATATAAAATGCCAAAACCATAATTATCATCTTAGAAATGACCTTTAAAGGATATTTGTGTACACTTTGCATCCAGATTGTTTCCTAGCAGTCAAAACCTCTATTTTTAAGTTCCAAATCTAGTATAATAGGAAGGCAGGTATTGTTATGGAAATAAACAGACACTAAATCTCATTATCAAAATTTTAAAATACCTGAAGACCTGTAACATCTATATGCTAATGGTCTATGAGGAACTTAAAAGTATAATTCTCCTGGGTACTGAAAAACTGTAAAGTAATAACAGCGTCTTTCTCTGACTCGACTGTGTCTTTATCACTCTAGTGCCCCAAAGTGGTTGTAGGTGCAAGGGAGGTGGGTTAACTGATGAGACAAGTTTATCTGAACCACTGAGCTGTGGCCTGGGGGGTTTGCTAGGGATCGTGCCGAATCGGGAACATGTGGATGGTGAGGGTTAGGTGTGAAAGGCTGTGAAAACAAACCGCAGCTGGGCACAGGGAAGTTCATTATGAAGCTATTGAATATTTTTAGCTGCTAGATGATGGCTGGGTAAAATGACCTGGAGATGGCATTTTATTGATCCAGTGTATGTATTGCTGAAAAAAAACTCTTGTCTGAGAGCCAACCGCAGTATTTAGTAAGAATCTGCCTCATCAGGAAGCTAAAATACATCTGTTTGTTAGTGTTAAACTGATTGGCTATTCCATCTTATCACCTCATGAGGTTTTATGGCGTTTGAGTGTGCTTGTTAAAGACGCAAGGAGAAAGTTTATAATATAGTGTGGTACCAGCCTGGTTTAGTTCCCTCCTACTCCACCAAAAATGTAGGGTGAAGAGCAGGAACAATTTAAATTAGATATTATCCAGGAATTTGATACAGGAATGTTCTGTGGCAGTGCAGTTTTCATCAGTGTCTTGCACTGATGTTGTTGAGAAGAATGGGAGAGAGCCAGACACTGGACCTGCTTTCACATATGCATGAAAGTGCATCTCTACGGGATGCCAAGGGTGAGATCTCTCTCTCCTGAGCCACTGCTCACCTTAGGCTCACTTTGTAGGTGAAGAGTGTAAGTTCTCTTGAGGAAATAAATATGATACTCTTGAACTTTAGATTTCCTCGTATTATCTCCAAAGAGATGCTAGACAACTAGCTATAACACAGTAGACAGCTAGTATCTAGTGTCTCCATCTCTGTTTGGCTAGAGAAGGCCCACTTTCTGTCGAGATAAGGAAGTAAAATTGAGAGGATGCTGAGCTGACCAGAACTGTGCGTTAACTATCTCTTGTTGGGAGGAAGAATGCTGAGAGATATCAGAAGCTTTCAAGTCTCCTTAGTTTTGTTGTTATTGTTGATGCTGTTTTTGTTCTTAGAACCCCAGATACTAAACTAGAATAGTGTAACTCTTTCAGCAGGTGAGAAGACCCTAAAGGGATAGGTGCAGGGTGCGGTGAATAAGTTTGGAAACAAGTTTGCCCACTTGCTGAGTCCTTGGGGATAGGTCCCTGCCTGCTGACCAACCTTCCTATCCAGCAGCTTTCAGGGCTTTCTTTTCCGATCAACTTCATGCAGTCTCTTATATTCCTAAGAAAGTGTTATTAGTCCTGGTTGTTTACAGATTTACAGTATTTCAGTAGGACTTATTTCAAGTAATGCAGTCCTGACAAAAGAAAACATGTTTCCTTTCAATTAAATTCAGTTGGTTTGTGGGCTAAAATCATAGATACTCACAAAAACTTTTCTTTTTCATGGTTTTGTAAAATACTGGAGTCCTTGGCTAATAAAACCTCTATTTTTTTTAATCTTATATTGGTTACTGAAGGTACCTGGCAGCTATCACCCTCCATTCACAGATACATACAGTAGATGCAATAGGTTGTGATGCAAATTTCCCTATGTTGAGCTTTCATATTATTCAGGACATACTATTTCAGTATAAAGGAGTTCTTCAGAAAATGATGATGCTGTGAAATTTATATTCTTTTCCTCTTTAGCCTGAAATGGTGAGTTCAAAATTGGTTCTCCTGACTAACTGAACTTTGTAGATGCAGTTTTGCTAAGGTTCATACTGTGAGTCTCATACATTATCTAAAGACATTCGTTGTTATTCTTTCCCCCATTTTATGTATTTTTATAAGTAACTATTGACTTTAATGGGGCTTCTCCCAGGTTTCCCTGAATGGCTGACATTTGTTTTAGTTTTGTTTTTGCCTAGGCAGTATTGTGAATCGAGAATCAAGCAAGCAGTTTGTTTTTTGAAAATATCCAATATTGCTGCTGTTCATTAGGAACATTATGAAAAATATGAGCTGAAATGGAGGCTGGTATGAGGAGAAATATAATTTTACTAATATGTACATTATAGGCATTTGCAAAATGATGATTCTCCCCCTGGGGGCCCCATATCTATGGAATGTTCTGTTGCTTCTATTGATAAATACATAGTCCTGTATAAAATGGAAATTTTTATTTTGGAAACTCTAGCATAAATTCTGAATTTTATATTTCTTTCTAATTTGTGAAAGAAAAGCAACAGATAAAATCAAAAAGAATCTAGAGTCATTCTTATTCCAGAGCTTTCATTTTCAAAGCAGAACATGAGTTTACCCATCCAAATACTCTATTTATTAAAGATACATAAAACCTGAGTACATTGAAAATAAGAGGAAAATATCTGAGTGATTTTGTTACGCACAGGTACATCCTTTTTGGCAAGGGTATATATAAGCAGTTCATATCATGTTAGTTGATCCGTATTATAATCCGTGTGAGTTTCGTGAAAACCTTGGAAGATGGAGAGTCGGTTCCACATGAAGTCAGCGAAGAAACACCGGGAAGGAACTTGTTGGCAGCATCCAGGTGGTATCACTGAGACGTGTCCCGCCTGCTATTTTAATTGAATGAGAACTTTAATGAGCAAAGGGAGGTTAATGTAGAGTCCCAGCTTTCCACCCAATTAGATTGACAATGTTTCATTTTACTGTCAGAGTTATCAAAATGTGTTTTTCTTCCCTATGATGTGTCCTTATTATAAGTTTTGCAGTAGTAGAGGAATGCAATTGATATGGAGTCAAATTGTTCCTGACAGAGAGATTTTAAAAGCTTTTAGAGTGGATGTAAAGGAGAAAGTTTTGTCTTCATAGAGTCTGCTTAGCCCATCTATCTGCATTAAGTGTTTTAACAGTTATACTCAACAGAAATGACATTTTAAAGAAGACTAAGTGCTGCTTAACTTTTTATTGTCATTCTTGGGAGATTTGAAGTTAATTTTTTTTTCCTCATTGCTTGTATCGCTCCATGTCAGCACTTTATGATGAATAAAATGCTCACTGTGCTCTTCGTAGTGCCCTTTCCCCTCTTCATGTTGCACCGTGGGGAGAGCAGTCTGTGTCCTGGTGTATGGGATGACAGCCCTGTATTGCAGAATAGCCTGTGTATTAATCTCCAACAGGATGCAGGCAGGTCAAAAAAAAACCTCTGGCACCTCTGTTGCCAGACCCCCATGACTACAAATGTGTCTTTCAATCCCACGCATGAATTTGTGAAGGATCTCATTAAAATTCAGGATCCTTTTTGCTTGCACTGTCTCAAAACCCCACTTCTGATAGTTTCATAAACTTGGTAATTTCCTGATTGCATTTAGTCCCAGCCAGTCCATACCTGGTTCATTTTCTGCATCATCTCATATAATTCCTGCTCTGTATGATTTACATTCCATACCTTTCAATAGAGCAGCCTTCCAGTGTCCCCTTACAGCCTTTCTAGAGTTAAGACTAAATAATCCCGTCTGTTTTATCCTTTTACTGTAATAGCCTCCCAGAGCATCCTCCTAACACTTTTTTTTTTCCATTGCTCATTTAAATTCATCTTTCTTGAGCATAAATGACTAGAACTGCACAGTGTTCCAGATGAAAACTCACCCTTGCCTTACACGGTATCATTAATATCTCCCATCTCTACTTTGCCCAACAGTCCTAATATGCATTTGCCTTATTCACAGACACATTATACTGGTAGATTATACTTATTTAGAGTAATAGGTCTTCCCTCCACTAGTATTTGCAGCTGATGATTCCTTGACTTAGAGAAAAATTTTCTTATTTGTACCTAGTGTATGAACTTGAGCTTTATGTTCTTAATCTCCTACCCACGTCTGCTTCTTAACCCCCATGGCTATCTAGTTCTTCATGTGTGGTATTTTCATCCTATTCTTTGTTGAAGATCTCTTCCAATTTTTTGGCATAAACAAATGCCATGACCTGGTCTGACCTCAGAGCTGGACCTGCTTGTTCTGACCTCCCCAGTACAAGAGGGATGTGGAACTTCTAGAGAGGGTGCAGTGTAGAGCAACTAAGATAATTAAGGGACTAGACCATCTATCTTGTGAGGAAAGACTAAGCGAGCTGGGCCTGTTTTACCTGGGGAAGAGAAGATTGAGAAGGGATCTGATCAATATGTGCAAATACTTTAGGGGAGAATGTAGGGAGGATAGGGCCAAACTCTTCTCGGTGGTGGACAGTGATAGGACAAGGGGTAAGGGGTGCAAGTTGAAACCCAGGAAGTTTCAGCTCCATGTGAGGAAGAACTTCTTTCCTGTGAAGGTGACAGAGCCCTGGAACAGGCTGCCCAGAGAGGCTGTGGAGTCTCCTTCTCCGGAGATCTTCCAGACCTGCCTGGATGCCACCCTGTGCCACGTGCTCTAGGTGACCCTGCTGGAGCAGGGGGGTTGGACTAGATGATCTCTAGAGGTCCCTTCCAACATCAATCATTCTGTAGTTCTGTGATTCTGCCTTGAGCAGTAGGTTGGACTGGAGACCCACTGAGGTCTCTTCCAACCTGAATGTCTCTATGCTGTGCTATGTTTCTGTGCTTCTATTGTTTGTTGTTGTTGTTTTTTTTTTTTTAAAAAAAAATCCAAGCTCTTTTATTTTTTCCCTTTAATCATAATATGTTTTGAATCATATTTGAACACGCAGAAAACTTTTCTGAACACCTTTCTCTAGTGAAATAACCCTGTGAGAAACCTTTTAGATTACTTGAGCCTGCTGTAGTGATGGAACATTTCTTGAAATGTTTCTGTGTATTTAATATTAGCTATAAAGGCTCCATCTAAAAAAACATTACTGCATCTCACTTACACTTACAAGAAGTACAGCAAAGGTCTACAATCACTTAGTGTGTGAAAGACATTACACTAAGAATAGTCCAAGAAAGTTTTACTTTGAAGAAAGATTTATTTGAGGGAACAAGTGCTTAGCTATTCATATGAGCTAGATCACACAAGAATAAAAGTTATTTTCAACATTGCATCAAATTCAAGGTTAAAATCTCATTCAACTCATTTTATTAAAGGTAATATTTATAGTTTTGGTTACATTGGACTGAGATGCTTGAGATATTTTAATATTAACAATGCAAACAGTACAACAGTGGTACCTCTGAGAAATATATAAGATGTATGTGTGCTGCTATTACTATTCTTATTACCATTATCTACCTTAATCTCATTTCCATTAAAGTGATGGATATTAAGCAATATGAAATGGAAATAGCCATTTTCTCTATTTTCTGCTTTGCTAACTGGCAATATGTAACTGATGAAAACTCTTACTTTATCAAGCACATTTTATATTCCAAAATTGGACCGTAACGAGTGAATAGCAGAAGTAATACTAACAGTGAGTTTGGTCATTAGTATGGAGACATTTATGATGTGTGCTAAGAGTTTGCAGCAAGGTGCTTGAGAAACAGAGCGATTCCTGCAGCCACACGTGATTTAGATACTTTTTGCAATTTGTGATTGTATAACAAACGTGTAGGAAATTGTGGTTTCTGTGACCTAGAATGAGCTTTTGTAGGTCTTAATACAGAGATGAAATGACTGAAGCTTTCTTTCAGTTTCTGAGTTGCCCTTTCATCATCTCTTTTAAGAATCATAGAATTGCAGTCTGCAAGACACCCAAAGAAATCACCCTGTCCCTTCTTCTCATTTAATTGCAGGATAAAATAGAAGCTGTC
>NW_010585977.1:204014-250613 GCF_000705375.1 Tinamus guttatus | reverse complement strand
TTAATGTGCAATAATTTTTTTTTTGAGTAACCTAATGATCATTCCTCAGAGGACAGTTCTTACATCTCTTCAACATTGGTGGTTTTCTAAAAATGTGATGCTTTAACTAGACTCAATGTTTACTTGAGGATCTGTTCCCCTGCCACTGTCCTGTGTCATGATCTGTCATTTTTGTTGACTCTTCCAATTCTGCAAAACATCTGAATTGACTTCCACAATCATTTTAAATGGCCTATATCTCCCTTCATTACTTCCTTTAATAATGTGATACTTTGCTGTACAGATATGGAGCTCTCCTGCAAAAGCAAGAAAATGAAGACTGCTTTAAAATTCATACCTGCTTGTTCCCAATAGCCACTGAAAAAGAATGATGCAATTTATGTAATTGCCATGTTGTAAAGCAAACCTGCCAGGAAGGAAAAGGAGTATGAGGCATTTGTATGCAAACTCGTAACTCAATACAGTAGAGAGAATTGCTAGGCTTGTGATTCCTTTCAATCCAGTTAATTGACTCCTGCTTCTTTATTACTTATAAAGTGATATTTACTCACTATCTGTGAGTAAAACTTAGAAAGACCTGCATACACGTGATGATTTTATTGATTGTCAACCTCGTTTTGTATGCCAATTAAAGCCTTAAATAAACAGGTCCAGGAATGGCAAAATGTGTCTGGCCACTCCATTTCCTTTGCCATCACAGGCACAGCATTGTGTTTGGATGGTGAAGAGCCCCAGGATCATCCCATCTACCTTTCAGAGCTTAGAGATACAGCTTTACACTTTTGCCAACCTGCAAAATGCCTTTCAATGCCTTTTTTTTTTTTTTTTGACTGAGGAGCATTTCACTCCTCAGTTTACAGTGTTCTGCTTGCTGGCAGATGATGCAAAAGACTGATAGGAGCTTCAGCCCAGGATGCCTAATACTGATTAATATGTAATTGAATGCTTCAATTATATCCCTAATTTTCAGAGTATTTTAATGCTTATCCCCAACCAAAATTCTCAATTCCCTGTTCCAGGGAGTTGTCTGCTTATGGCAGCTATAAAAGCAGAATATTAAAGAACTTTGTATTATTCCCTTCCCTGATTACAGAGATGAAATCGTACAAATATAATATGCTGGGAGTATTCAACCCTGAGCCCAGCAGCCGCCCTGCTGTTTAAATGCTGCCTTGCTGCCAAACAGAAAAATACTTCATTTCATAGCATGTTATTTTGAATACTTTGACAAAATACAGGAAGAGAGGAAGGAAGGGAGGAAGAAAGAAAGGAAGCAAAAACACATCCCCAAAACATTTTATGAATTATATAGCTCTGCCAAACTTGAACTCATAGTAGGACATCTTAACTCTGCAAGAATTTCCTCAATTTTAAAACAGTGCCAAGATCTATATGGGCTTGACAGATGATGCTTGATCAGCATCATCAGTCTGGAAGGTGCTTTGGTATCGACAGTGACACAGAAATTCAAGTTATTTTACGTATATACTCACCTCACTATAGTTCAGTTAAGGTCCACTTCAAGCTAGGGTAAATACGCTTACAGCAGCACAAAACAGAGAGGTGTGGGCTGAAAATGATTTCCTTGTTCAATTCTTCAGCCTCTTACTCTCCTCTGCTCCCATTCAGCTCTTCTGCCAGCTGCTAATCTGAAACAAGAACCTTGGCAGTATTTGCTTTCTGCCTCTTTTGTTAGTTGTCTCAAATGCTCAGGGTCATTCCTGGGCTCAGATTTGAAAGCTTTCTTTCTATTTTTTTCACCTCAACCTCCTCTGAAGTGAAAGCTTTTGTTCTTGATCCGATACGAAGAATCTCTTTCCACTGTTTTCAGACCATCTTGGAGGCCAAAACTGTGAGTCTCCAATTCTTTGAAAAAGCCATTTTTTCCATCTCTCCAATTATTCTAGAGGCTGTTGGAGGAAAGCTGTCAAATTCTATGAAGTGCCTTAAGTGATACTTCTCATAAAGAGTTGTATGGACTGATGGCCAACTTGCTTTCCTGTGCATAGGAGAAATGGGTGAGATGGGTGATGCGAGTGCGACTGCAAGTCCAGCACACCCTTCGGTGGGATAAGAGCCCTTGGCAAGGCCATAGTAGGAGCAACTTGTCTGTTCTTACGTCTCTGATCCTTTTTGGTCTCCTTCAATCCAGTGTGACTTGAGACAAGCAGGAACAGGAAAGATGTGTGTCTCCTGTGGCCTGAAATCCTCTCTCTGCAGTGTGTTTAGAAGGGCCCTCTGCAATCCCAGTGACATTATTTGGCACCACTATTCTAAGACTCTGGGTCCTGACCTACTTAGGGTTGGAGTAATGTCCAAGATGACTCTTTGGGGCATGAGGTAGAGTAATCTTTGAATATAAAGGTTCATAAGAGGCTTCTCACTCCAGCTGTTGGCAGCAGCTCCTGTGGGCCAGACAAGGAAGAACATCTACTTGTCCTTAATAATCTAAGAACAAGTCGTAATCTTAGTACTGTATTCTTTTGCACATGCTGCACCAGGAAGTGCTCCAATTTTGTAAATCACTGATATTGATCAGACATGAAGCTCTTCATTCTTTTTTTTTTTTTCTCACGTTTTGAGGGGCATTTCAGTAGAAAGAAAGAAACACCACAGTTCAGGAGATGTCCTCTCTTCTCTGTATACTGTATATCGTGCTCTTAAGAGAGAATTAAATGAGCTGGATGTTAGCAATGATTTCATTTTGTTTTCAGTGCATATGAAGGATGCAATTACAGGCACAATAGCATTTTTTTTTCCTGTACTCGTGTCATAACAGCACAAGAGACCTTGTGTAAAGAATTCAGGATTTTGCCTTCCTAGAAAACAGCTTTAATCTTTTTCATCTAAAGATCCTGACCCTTTCTTTTGAACAAGGACTCAGCACGATTTTGCAGAGAAAGGCCCACTTTCGCATATTGGCAGCTACCCCTGTCTAGTTTTTTTGTTTGTTTGTTCATTTCAAATACTGAGTAAAAAAAAAGTCAATCCAGAGTAGCTTAAGTTTGTTTGGATTTCCAAACAGCATGTCTGGATTGCCAGACAGCAATGTTGAATCAAATTAGCAGGGTCTACGTTTTTCATGTCTGAACGTTGCCTGAAAGTGAAGAGTTTGACCATGCATGCTGTAAAAAATGAAAGACATAACTTTAAAAAAACATAGTTACTCATACAGTGTGTATCTTAGTGTGGTGTGTGGGAGGAACAGTCTTTAAGATCGACAAACTTTTGTCTGCTTTCTCGGCTAGGTATATCTTTTAAAAAAAACACAGCGTCCTAAAGACTGGGCAGATATTTTCTTCCCATTTCAGTCGCTCGGCACCTGTTAGTTGGCTTATTCACTTAAACAAGGTATTGGTTGACTCTTCTCTCAGTGCATAGCAGCTACTCCAGCAGCTGCTTAAGAGTTTTGAGATCCTGTGGACTACAGAGATGTGGTCATGAGATCGATGATAAGTTATGAGCCAAAATGTACAGGTAGAACCACATATTTAGTCTTAAAATTTGATTTTTATTGTATTTGAGATGTGAATTTTTAATTTTCCTATGAATACAGTTTATTAATGGCAGGAAAGGGGGCACTGATTGATCTGATTCTGGGTTGGATGAGGTATTTGCTGGGTTTTATAAGATAATATGCTTACCAATTAGAGCTTTCCCGTTTTTTTTTTTCTATATTCTACATCATTACAATTTTGTTTCACTGAAGTATAGGTGGGGAGGGGGAGATCTGGGAGGCAGGTTTGGGAACCTGCTAAAGATGCTGCAATAGTTGGTGTGAAGTTAACAGGAAAAAAAGAGTGTCCCTGATTTCCCTACCTGGCTCTGCAGAGCATGTATAAAAAGCCTGTTAGGTATTAGGGCGTAATTTGAAATTGGAAACAAAATCTGACATTTAGGAAACAGAAGACTTTGACATCCTTAATAGAAATGATTAGAGTTGTAATCTCCCTGAGACATGTTAATTAAAATAACACAACAAATGATGCCTCAGCGCAGGGTTTGACATGCACTGTGGCTTTAAGTTGTTTTTAATAAACATAGTCGGCAGTAATATCAATTTCGGAGAAAAGATAAGCAGGAATAAAATTCAAATTTAAATGCAAAGGTTAGCCTATGAGAGATGACTCATGCTTTATCTATATTGAAGTAATTATACAGTGAGAACTCACAACACTGGTTTTAGACTTGTAAAGAGCAAATCACCATAGTGAGATTTATCTTCTAACTAATTTTATGGGCAATACAAAAGTTTGTAAAAACTGCTACTTAAAAAATGGGGAGGAAAGGTTACTGCTTCTTCAATTCCTCCTTTTTTTCCATCCCACTGAGGGACTTATCAATCACTGATGTTTACCAAATCACTTGATTTTTTTTTTCCTATTAAGGCTGTTGATTGCTTTTTTTTGGTGCATCTCTAAACTTTTCAAAATTATGTTCAAGCCTTCTCATGTGAACTGCCAGAAGTGGCTGCCAGTTTGTTTGTAGTGTACGGGGCTGCAGGCGTGGTGATAATCACCACTTTGCAACGGAGATTCGCCAGATTACTCTTCTTTTTCACGTCTTGAGTTCTTGCTGCGAGTGGCAGCTGTGTTTTCAGCGATGTTTGATCACAAAACACAACAAAGGCGTTTTCATTTTGAGGATTATACAGATCTCGACTGAAGTGTTTTTAAAGCCAGAGACCAATAGATGTCAACCTGCGGCATGGTGGAAAAGTCAGATCAGTGGGAGGTGACAAGGTGCTTTGCAGATGGCTAAAATGTTGTGCCAGTGTATTAAAAAAGATGGTTTGTGGTGTTTCTTTTCCCCTCAATCCCAATTTCACATTTTAAATTTATTTCTCTATTTTTGTTGACATCAGGATAAAATTTAATGCTTGCTATTCTGTTTTCTCTCCTGTTTCAGAAAAATCGAGCCCTTAAATGCGATAATTAAAAGCCATGCAGGTCAAATCCTGCCTCTTTTGATGAAGAGAAGATTTATAATCTCCATAGCTGAAAACAGAGGGTGACTGCTGTAGGAAAGTGGGGCAGGAACCTAGCTGGCAAGATGCAATGTGGGAGTCATTGGCTCCTTTGGACCATATTAAGTATTTATCCACTGCTTTCCATCTTCCAATTTGGATAAAACAGTTAATCTTTTAATCCACACATGAGACTGTTCCTTCCTTCTAGCCGCTCATGAAATTTTATCCTTTTTTTTTTGGTAAATTACCTTTCATATTAAATTTCTCCATTCACTTTTCTGTTTAAGAAAAAGCTTCCAAGAACTTCCTTTTCTCAGTGTTGCTCCTCAACAGCTTCCCATTTCCCCGCTACGTAAGAGTTCATTTAGCATTTAGCAGTAGAAATATGTGGGCCGGCTCCCTCCACATATGTGTTGGCAATCCATCTAGGGCTTGTTTTGCAGCAAGTGAAATGAGGCAGCAGAAGAGAGAGCTACGGGCTGTTCAGCACCTGAATTCCCAGTCTCAATTTGTGCTTTTGTATGTGTACTCAGATGCATACACTATTTAGTATCCTTGAGATAAAAAAAAAAAAAGCCATTTTTATCTACATTGTTAATGTATTGTAACTCGGAGAACCACCTTGTGATTTAATGCAAGAGTAGCACTGGTTCCTCTTCCATCACAAGATGTTCATTTGGCTTTTTTCCTCATCATAGACCCTATCCATATATCTTGGTTTCATGTAGGTGGACCTCACCAAAGGTAAAGAAAGATCTCTAAATCCTACAGCTGCTAAGATTTTTTCAAAGAATTTTTATGGTTTAGCTTTCTACTTTTAAAAGAACAAACTCCAGTAATAAACACATTTATTAAAGTTTAACGACTTCTATTTTAAGAACAAACAGGTGAAAACAGAAGTGACATTTTTTTTCTTCTACACAACATGTTTTTGTCAGCAAATCATTTAAGAACAAAAGCTCCAGGCAATACGTAATTCTGTAAAACCTAAAGAACAGCAGCCCTTGGGCAGCATCTGTTAGCGAGACCACTGCACAAAGCGCTGCTGCGGCCCCAGAGCAATTAGGTGCCTACAATTATTTCAGGGCGGTTTGGTAGTATACAAAATAACCTTTTAGTTCTGAGGGAGAATGATAAATACATTTTAAAAACCATCAAGCTGAAGTCTAAGGTAGTATCAGGAGGTTTTGGTAGGTGATAGTTAACAGCATTTTTGACCATGATAACTATTTATGACAAGAATTGCCAATTGCTAGAATTATTAGAAACATCTGTAGATGTTTCAGATTCCCATTCCACCTTCACTATGGCTTTGCCCAAACGCCCTTTCAGTTACCTTTCAGTTAACTAAGATTATTGAATGATGCAAAACTCATCTCCATCTCTGTGTTCACTCTTGTTTTCTTTGGAGAGCCACTAATACAATTTTAGACGAGGAGCTGGGACAGATGGGTTCACAGGCATGGAGCTGCCTGGAAGTTTAGGTAGCTGCTATGACATCACAAGCCCTGAAATGTTAGTGGGAGGATGATTTTTTGGAGAAAAATATACTTTGCATGCATAAGCTATCACCTGTACTATGCCATGAATAGTCTCTTGGGAGAGCTGACAGCGAAATGATGACTACACGAAAGCTACACGTTCATTTGATAAAAATACCTCAGCAAACATGAAAATGTTGTGAACGGGGGAAGGCTGTTCTAAAATTATTCCCCCTGCAAATGCACTCAGCTTCTCTCTTGAGGAAGGAAATGTAGCAGTTTACAAGGAAACCAGAATTCTGCAAACAAAGTAGTCCTGGCCATGGCATGGTGAGTAGGTGGTGGATGTGAGGCACATCATAGTTTCTAGTAGAGCAAGAACTCCAACAGAGCAGTGACCTGTGAACACTGAACCAGTTTTGGAGATCTCACACCTTTCCTTACATCCTTGTAAGGCCAGCGTGGGGAAAGGCCCATGACTCCAGATGCAAATCCCTTATTTCTCAGACTGGTGAATGGGTAGGAACAGGGGAATGGGATTGGAACCTATAGGAAGAGCTTTCTCTGATACCAGAAATGATTGTGCTCAAATATTCTCACTTAGACATTTTTTCCAACCATTTTCTTTCACTCTTGGCATTGCTAATATCTCATTTTAAAAGATATTTGTTGTTGTTTTGTTTTGTTTTGTTTTTCCCTCAAGAGGGTAGTTCTTCATAATTCTTTATAGCTGTGTTGCATTTAAGACTAAGTTACAATGACTGCACTGGCAAATACATCTTTTTGGGGTAAAATATACAGCCAAATTTGAAACATTGGGTTGACTTAAAGAGCCCAAATGTAACAGTTACTAAATTTTCTTGACAGTCCAAATACCTGGAATTCTGTTTTATGCTCATCAGTATCTTATTCCAGCTCAGGTATCTTATTCCAGCTCCCTGCCAGAGTTGTGGAGTATTTTGCAGATGTCTATTCAGCGATACCATGAAACCTCTATTCTTAGCTAGTCCTTTTGGTGATAAGAACAGTTTCAGGGCTGTTTAGGGATGTAAGGTGAACACTGCTGTTAAGGTTTCATTCTCCTAGAAGTGCTGCTCACCACAGCCTCCTGGTCTAGGTAGCGTTGTTTAAAGATTTTTTAAAAAACAGAAATAACTCTAAATTCCTGAGCTACTATCTAGCCATGAGTTTCAGGTTGACTATCCCCCTGGAAAATTAATTCTCCCTATTTAAGTTTAATGAGATTGACTCTTTTGACATAGCTTTAAGATACTTGTCGTGATTCAATTACAGTTCCAGCTGCTAATAAAAAGTCAAACCTTATTCAGGATTTGCTGGGAATTGGAAATATTTAACATGGATTTGGGGAAGAAAAGCTATCAATTTGGGATGTTTCATTCGGTCAGCACAGGGCTGAATTACATTTATAATTTGTTTGTTTTGAGCTAGAAAAGGATTATTCTGGTAAGGGAGCATTGCTTGTGCCTGCAATCCTTGCAGCCTGTTTGCCAGAGCTGCATTAACTCTCTGGAAATTGTGAGCATTATTAAACATGAAGAAAAGCCCCTGCGTTAAGGCTTCTAATCAAATGCTTGAAACAGGTGGAGGGAGATGATTTTGCAGACATGTGTGTGTGTTGGCATGAAATGCTATATTATAAATGGCCTGCACTGAGAAACAAGTGATTATTTGAGGGAGCATATATACAGCATCTTGTTGAAAAGCAGATTCCTTCTGAAGCAAGAGTTTAGCACATGAATTTAGAGCTATTTGTCTCTTAAAATCTTCCTACTCAGTATTTCCATAGCTAAAAAAGTGAAGCTGTGTTTGTGTATGTGTGTGTTAACCAAGCACATAATATCCAGCTGGCATTTGTGAAGATTTGAGGGAGTTAATCTCACCTTCAGGTGAGTTAATATTAAATTTTCCAAACAAACTCTGTAGTCACGGATGAGGTCAGTTTTTGATGCTTTTTGGAACAAGCACAGATCAGCTGGAAGACGAAGAGAGGCTAATTAAAATGAAGGCCCTAGGCCTGATCATCTCGGTGGGGCTTTCAGCTGCACAGCCTGAAAAATGACTTTTTATTTATTTCTTTATTTATTTTACTGCCCAGCCACAGTCCGCTTATTTGCCTGGTTGAGTGATGAAACTATCCATGACCTTCAGCAATGTGTGAGTTTGGATGCCTCTGTAGCAAAGGAAAACTCGGAAGCCAATAGGACAATGGTACCATTTCTGAAATGACTCTCAAATATACCTGTGTAAAAGAATAGTGAAAATTTAGTCTTTGGAGAAAAAACATGCCTTAAAAAAGTCTAAGGCGTGTTTATGTTTGGAGCATAACTTTAAATAGTTTTATCAGTTTTATTGTAATAATAAGCCAAACACCTTTTCCTTGAAATATATTGATTTAGACATGTAGTTTTTTTAAGCGTTCATAATGTTTACCACTGTATGAGAAATACAAAATCAGAAATTGCATGCAGTGGTGCAAGCAATACAGATATTTGGCCAAATGCAGATGGCATGGAGTATTTGGCAAATAAAATGTATTAATAAATCTCAGAGAAGAGTGCAGGGTTTTAGGTAGCATGGAGGAGTTTGCTTGGGCTGAGGTGGGGTTTATGCTGCTGTCTGATGGGCAGAGTAGGGTTGCCAGGGCTTTTCTGGCCATAAAATGGATTTATGCCAAGCAGTGATTACTCTGTTGGGCTACAGAGCGGTTTGGCTATAGGGTCTTCTACCATTTTCTCTTGGAAAGGGTCTTTGGCTTGTGCATTTTGGTGTAATGATGTGGCTAAATACGATGAATAGTGCAGCTACATCCAGCCCTTCTCCGGAAGACTGCCCCATTTCTTACACATAACTAAATACCTTTCTGGTGATGATGGCAATGAACAGGGTGTCTTAAATTTTCTGGGTTTCGTGTTTTGTGCCAGTATCTTGAGTGCAACTAAGGAGAGGCTTCGCTACCTCCTTTCCGCCTAAAATAGCTTCAACTTAGCAATTTTAATTCCAGATACTCAATATTGTTTCCTTTATCCCTGTATCAACAGCGCAACGCGTGCCGACCGATACATAGCTACACTTTTTATCTTTGGGACAGTGATGTATGCCTTCACATCTCTGTGTCTTGCCTGGCGTGTTTAGAATATAAACACTGAATTAATTTTAAATCCATTAGAGATGTCTCTCTAAGAGGTAAAAATACCATAGGAAAGAAAACAATATTTTCTGCTGCTACCACAGGAGCATTGGCTCTATCCAGGTCGGTTATTCCGAGCCTCTTGAGCTGCTCCACCAGCACTATTTATATCAGTTGCTGAGCAGCTCCAAAGGGAAGTTGACTCTAACCCTGACCAAGGAGGTTTCCTTGTAAATGGGTGGGAAAGTATGGTTTATTTATAAGCAGCTTATATGCATGTATCTGTATGCAAGTTTTATATCCAGATATGGAACTAAATCCTCTTTTTCAAGTTAAACTTTGCTAGTGCCCTAGTTATAGTTTTAGGGACATCTGTAAGTGTCTAGTAAAGATGCTGGAAAAGGAGTCCTGGGTGCCCCCATGATCAGCTGCTCCTGGGGACAACTAAGAGGCAGTGCATGGCCAAAATGAAATGGCAGCGTTAGACTCTACAAGCGTGCAGAGGCCCTGCATCGTTATCTCATGTAGGCTTTTATCCTCCGCCAATGAAGAATATAATTTAATAACCTAACAGCAATAAACCCCAACCCCCATGGACTATCATATTAATGTTATTGGAAGAGGAAAGGTTTGCACTGTTTGCTTCCACTTGTTAATGTGTTTACCTTTCAAATTACACACTACAAATACTGTGTTTTCCATGCAGCTTGCAACCCAAAAGCTTGGCAATCTCACCCCAAAATAGTGATTTTCTGTGTGGGCTGGATTCTTCTCAGCTAGCTGCATCTGTTAAAAGTTAGGCACCTGGCATACAATAATCATCCTTAGGCACTAAGTGGAAAAAAGAGAGACACACTTCTGGGGAAAAAAAAATAAAAGCATAGACTGTTCAAGACAACTATTTGTGATGGAATGAATTGCCTCAGAATTGCCAAGGGTATTAATCTTTTAGTCTTCCTTTTCTTAAAATAATAACACCTGGCATAATATAAAGTTTGATTTTGAAACTGCATACATGACTAAATAGTACCAAACTGCTAGTTGCTACTGCTAAACACCATAGGAAATTGTGCAGATGAAGATGATTGCGTTTATCTCAACTACAGAATTTAATGTTACTTATCCATCTTTATGCCTGTTATCCAGAGCAGTCAAAATACACAGCAAAGGAATGGAAGTATCACTGTTGCATTTTGCAGATAAGGAGACTAAGCACTGGTATTTTAGTCAAAGAATACAGTAATATTGCAGGTTATTTTTATCATGTCCAGTGCTCCGTCTGTCAGAACACGCTGCTTCCAAAAAGTTCTTCAACCCATACTGGATCTCCATTACCACCCATAACGTTTTGCTTGAACCAGCTTTAACATCTAATTCACTGTTTAAAAGAGGTCATGAACAGCAAAGGACTTTCTCCAACATGAGGATGTCTTCTACTTGCCCTGTTTTAGGATGGTTGTTTCATTCTGATTCTCACAGGAGGAAATAAAGGAAGCAGCAGCTCTTGGCACCTTCTGTGCTTGCCACCAGTGCTTCATGTGCCTTTATTCATGTATAGCATCTAACCAATCTTTGCTGTACAATTATGATAGTCTGTATCCTGCATTTGACCATTTATGAATTTTTCATTCTCTCCAATCGCAACCGTTGTCCAGTACCTTTTGATTTGTTAGGAAATACACTACATCCGTGAAATTCAAACTGGTCAAACACATGTGGGATCTCTAAAAGATCAATAACTCTTAAGTTCACCAGTTGTGTTAGTAAAAATAACTTTCTACAAGTTGATAAGTTCTTAAGTTAGATTTGACAGCTTAGCCATTGTAATAGTAGTGAAAACAGGATTGGGGCTCCATCAGAAAACCGTTATCTGAAATATTTCTGGCTATATTTCTTATTGCATAAGGAATGGGAAATGATGTGGCAGTCTGAAGATTGGCAGCCCAGATCAAACTGATTGGGGGAGCTTGAGGAAAGATGTCTAGTCCATATATTTGCATTATGCCAAAAATTAAAATCCTTTAATGCTTTAATGAAACTTGTGTTTTTTCTTAAGCATCAACATTTTATAAGTGCAGCAAATCAATGTTTCAAAGTGGGGGGTCTTACACTTCATTAGATATTTATTTATAATTCTACCTAAATGTATGTGTGCATGTGTGAAAATTTATAATTCTTGTAAATATATATATATAGATAAAGTATTTATAGAGAGAATTCAATAGAAAAACAGAGTGGGTGGGAGGAGAGCTAGATATTTGCTGCTTAAGGTGCTCTTCAGCAGTATCAGGAGGTAGCGTACGTGTTGTATCTTTTGTCTGTGGAAAATGCCAGAAAATATTTCTGATTTATTGTGTGGGAGGAAGGAAGTGAAAAAAGATTCAGTGCTGAAAAATTGTGCACAGGAGGAGAAAGAATTGACTAAACAATAGTTTGTGAAGTACTACATTTGCTATATAAAATGTCCCCACTGTTTTGAATTTCAAGTTTATAAATCATCCTTCTCTTCCCTATGCATGTGCTAGATAGAAGTGGACAGTTGGCTTTGTGTTGTGTTCCATGTTTTTCTTCCTTTGTTAACAGAATGGATGTAACTGTTAGACTTGTATAGCATTTGCCCGAGAAACTGTATTTTACAAATGATATATTTCCGTCTGCCCAAAGATAATAATAATAATGTCTGTTTAGTCTGTATTTTAGCTGAATTTAGTAGTTACATGGCAGCCATCTCACTTCTATCCTCCACTTCAGAGTTGTTGCAATTGCAGTGTAATTACATTTAGTTTTCTACCTTTGCAAATTGTCTAGTAATGCTTGCAGAATATATACTAAACAAAGTAAACCAAAAATATTTGATTTGCAATAGTCAAATAGTTCTACTTTTATGATTCCAGACTTGTGTCATGCTTTTGATACAATTGTGTTGAACAGATAAAATACATAAAGAAATCCAAACCTGGAATGACCTCCAGAAGTGATTTGATTCATTCTTTTACCCTGCCAAAGTTTATATATATGTATACTTTTATATATATAAGTATTTAAATCTTTGAGCATAACCACTGATTGATGACTATATTGTAAAATAATTCTGGGTTATAGAATTGATGAGTCTACTTTTCCAGGAGCCTCACTGCCTTAACCTTAGAAACTGTCAGACTGCAGTCTTTGACTGCAGTAGACTACAGTAGTAGTAGACTACACAGTAGACTACAGAAGACTACAGCTGACTACAGGAAAACATCAGCAAAAGAAGAGAGGTTGTGGCTAAAGTCTCTGTGTTTAGCCTTTAGTTTTGATGCTCAGTACCTAAAGATCTTTGTGTGTGGCACTTTCCCTGCATGCAGCCTTGCTCAGGAGCCTGAGCGGCTTCAGTCCAGACAGCTACTTGGTCCAGTGTTCTGAAAGACAGTAGTCAAATAAGGCTAGAGAGGATAGATCTTATAGTTTCCTCAGTGTCAAGGCAGGTACAACTTTCCGTGTGCCAAAAGCTTGTGGTCAGGAAGGAAAGCAGGAGGAGAAAAGTATCCATTTTTTCTATGTCCATCTTGGTCTGTGGCAGATTGAAACAAAATTCTGGAGATATTGCTCAGCACGGGTACAAATTCAAAAGATTTTATCAGCGTGCGTCGGGCAAGCTCTTCTGCTCAAAGGGTGCAAGTAATGACTATCTGAAACCCATAATTTGGCCAAGTCCAAACAGGTTAGCTTGAGGCCATCTCCATGGTAGCTGCTAGCTCTTGTGCAAATTTCCAGGTATCATTGCCAATTATAGAAGTACTAGAGTTTTTAGGAAAACGGCCAGGAAAATAAATAGCATGGGAATTGTTAAACAACCATAATAAGGAGTTTGATGCTGCTTCCTCATATATTCTGACGACTCTCAGGAGGAGAGGAGCTGGGAAAGAAATTTAGGTCATCATACAAAACTAAGGTTGAAATGCTAAGTGATGAGAACATATATTCTAAAACAAGAGAAAGCTTTAGGATTCTAAGAAAATGTATTGATATTTGTTGTTATTGTTGTTGTTTTGCTTTTTTGAAGTGATACTGTAATGAGATCTAAAGGGAAGAAAAACAACACAGGCACAAAACAAGCAAGTAAAAAAAAAAAAAAAAGAGAAAAGGAGAGAAAAGGACAAAGCATGAAGATACCCAAAAGTAACTCTGACTCTCTCTACTGCATTTAGAAGTGATATTTAGACATTCAAGTATTTTCTTTCCACTTTCCATCTCCTTCATGATATTTATTTCATTTCTTTCTCTTTGTTATCATCTTACTCAACTTTCCCCTTTTTTTTTTTTTTCGCTCTTTTCTTCCTAGGTTTAAAATAGAAGCAGCAGAGTGTCTCCATGTACTCCCTAAGATGTACTTTTTCATAATGATGATTTGCCTATATCCCTTTTCCCTTCAAAGGATGCAAAAAAAATTCACTTGTGCTAATTCTTTTCGTTATTGCCACAGTGCAGCCATCTTGAACATGCTGTAGCAGTTTCCAAAAAAAAGATAGAACATCATTTAAAAAAATGATATGGAAGTATTGATGAATATGTATGTTATTAATGCGAAAGTGTGAATAGAGAAAAGATAATTAAACAAACTAGAACTCAGTGAAAATAATAAAAAAAAAAACTTAAAATTACCAGAAATACTTTGAAGGCCCATTGCAGAAGGCATTGCAACATGCTAAGGAAGGATTCTGTTCTAAAGAACATGTACTCTAAACAGCCGATGAACAATGGATGTCTTATAAATCAAAATTTAATTGTGAAGAACAAAGCTACAGGAAAAAAAGACTTCATGGTGATAGTCCCATTAAACCACTTCTTACTGCGCAAACAGTCTCAACATGTAGAACTGTGGTTAATTTGCATAGCACCAATTTGTTAGATATCCCATGGCATGTCCCAAGAGACATAAAGCATCTGGTCTTTAGTTGAACATGTTAATTACAAGACCATAATTTCTGTTTTTTTCCTTGCAATGTTTGTCCCGTGGTCTTTACTGACCTCTGTTTTCTCAGACTTTGCTTTTATATCCTGGGATAACAGCACATGTGACAACTCAACTATCTCCTGGTGCGCTGTAGTTTTGCGCTGAGGCCTTGATTGCTGTGGTGGTGCACTGCTTCTGGTCTGTTCCTTGGAGGCTTCCTGTGCAAGCACTCACAGCTCAGCAGCTCTATGCATGCTCAAAGCCCCACTCAAATCTCTGCTTTAGGCAAGAGCTGAAGGTGCGGAACGTGTTTCTTCTGTGCTTATGAGCATGTGAATACCGTAGAGGCACTGTGCTGAGTGTGGAAGTGTGGATGCACTACTTGTCTTTAAATTGTTTCAGTGTGAACCCAAGCAGAACTGAAGTGAGCCAAAGGGCTGAATGCAAGCAAATTCCTGATGATAAAGTGATCAGAAAAATCACAAAAAAGTTTAAGTCTTGAAACAGTTTTTTCTTCCATGTTATCTCAGTGTAATCCTGCATTTTCTTCTTCATTTTTTCTCTAAATGCTCATCATTGTCCATAAATAAAATTTGCCAAAAGAAATGATATTATTCCCTGTAGACTGAGACTTTAGAACTGAGTCTATAGTATGAAGGTTACTGTCTTCTGGCAAGTGTTGCAGGTAGTGACAAATTTGCTCAAAGGACAGATGAATATCGGTCAGGTTGCTTTATTCACAGCAGAAAAGAAGATAAGGTGGCTCTAGTGTGCAAAGCAGTGGAGGAATCCGCAGAAATTTTCAGGATAGGAACACAGTCTTTATAAATAGAAATAGGGATAAGAAAAAAAAGAAGGATCTTTCAGTATTTTTGGCATGGGTTTGCAAAGGGCATTTGTAGGACACAAGAATCAGAGTAGGTTGGGAAGACGAGATGGTCTGAATTCACCCAAAGCTTAGGGGACAGCAGGGGAAATACGTCATATCTTTTCATGGACTATTTCACTCTTACGTGAAGTTCAGCAAGAGAACTATTGTAAGAGCTAGAGACCTTGGTGTGGTGCAGGAGCATTCTGTCCATCTCATGGCTTTCTGTAGGACTAGTTGGCTCAGAGACATTCCAGCGACAGATGAGCTTGTGAAGTCATGAAAAGAAATCATAAATAAAATGTAAAAAGAAGTTTAGTGGTACCAGGGTTGCAAGGAAAGAATTATTAGGTATTTATAGAGTGAGTCCTTTTTCCACTGGATATGGGAGATGTGAAATGTGGGATGCTACCAGCTAAACACGAGTCTGCATGCATAGAACACCAGGATCCCAGGATATCTGTGGATATCTCTCTAGGAGAGCTGCCCGTGGTAGATGGGCTATGCCTTCTCCTGAAGAAGCCCTCCTCTCTTCCAGCACAGATAAGTAGCTCAGGCTGGGTGCCTCAATTTTACATGGCTATGGTTAGATGAAATGAATCCAACCCTTAATCTGTCTGTGCTGTAATCATCACATGCAAATTAAGGATATTAATGTTTCATTTTCAGCTGTTTCCCACAGAGGCAATAATTAGGTATGACAGAGAGCTGATTATGTTGGAACATGCAAGTACACAGCACTTCAGGAGTCATAAAGAAGAGAAAAGGGATATGTGATTAGTGGAACAGAAGAATAGTATCAATATAGATAATCATATTTTGCATTTTACTCTTCACAAATCAGAATGACTGAAAGTATTCAGTATAGCCCCCATCATTTCCTAAAAGAAAATAGTAATCAACTATCCAATGTACTTATTTTAAATCATTAATAAAGGAAATGAAAGGGTTTTTGATTTTGTTTGTGTTTTGTTTCTCCTCCTCCATCCTTCCTTTTGCTAATCTTTTTTTCCTAGCAACTCCCAAGTATGGCATATGTTGACATTACTGTGGACTTGGCTGGTAGAGATGAAGGTCAGTTTGAAAGAGCCTATGTTTTGAATTAAGTAAGTTCTATGTTACGACACTTCATGCCTGTTAATTAGATGAGTCACATTTACCATAGAGTTTATCTTTGCAAATAGTCATGGAAGAATTACGCAAAGGCATCAAGTCAGACCTCTGAAGGGAAACAGTATTCTCAGTATATAATGTTAAACAGCGAAGAATTAGGAAAGGAAAAGAGGGAGACAGAAAATTATAGACTATAGAAATATGTAAAAGAAATCAAGATATAAGGAAAACTATGAATATATGCAAACTTTCCTATATTGAGTTACGCAGTTGTCACGATGATGGATCTGAAATGTAGTGCACAGGCATAGATGATGTCTTTAGTCTTATATTGCTTTTAAACATTAAATGTTACTTTTAAACAAGTAGATCTGTTAAAACAACAAAGCAACTTTAATAGGAAATATTGTAAGTATAGGACAATTTACAAAATGTGATGTCACCAGTATTATCATTTGACAGTGCACAGATATGCTGAATTAAGAGACTTTTATTTAGAATGTTTCATTGAATATCGTAATAAATTAAGCAACTTTTATTTAGAATGTTTCATTGATTATCCTCATATTAATATTAGTAATATTAATTACAGTATTAGTAATATTAGTAACAGATTTAATGGTTATGCTTTATAAATATAAATGTTTGGGAAAATAAAAGACAAAGGAAAAAAGTATTAATAACTGAAGATTCCTCTGGAAAAGTGTGTGTGCCGCTTTCTTATAGCTATATGTAATTTCATCTACTTAGAGAGGAAAATGTTTTACAGACATTAAATCTAGACTGTAAACTGATGAATCCTTGTGGAAAGAACCTGAGTTCATCTAGGAGGAATGACAAAGATAGATTGATTTTTACTGCTGCTTTTTAGAGTCATTTATAATTAAATAAAGGATAAGTCTGCCTTGGTGTTTGTAAATGTTTGAAGAAGAAAAGGGAATTTCATTCATTCAACCTCCATCCACCGTTACCACCAAAACAATAGAAGGTATCAGAATTTTTTTAATTCAGATTCATCCCTCTTGAGACATTTTATTATGACATGAAATATAGTTGATGATTGTTATTTTGTTAATTAGACCTAAATGAGTGTTTCAGAACTGGAGTGCCCATTTTAGGAGCTGTGGCAAATTCAAGGCTAGCCCTGTGGATGGACAGAACAGTAAGACATCTGCTGAGCTATGTGGAATATGAGGTTTTATTTAATGAAATTCAGGTGACAAACCAAGATCACTTTCTTTCATCTTCTCAGCATCAACACATCTTGCAAATTCTAAAATCACATTTGTAAGGAACACGATATGAGAACAGCAATTCATGAAAGCTTCAGTTTTGTCCTTGACCTTTACATTTGAGCAGTGCCAGTCTGCTGGAGCCCACTGCTAAATGCCAGCCCAGAGTTCTGAAGGCATAAAAGATCATCAATCAGTTGTAAAAAAGATTTGGGTTTCAAATGAAGATCAATAAAAATCCTCATACAAATGAGGGAAACTGAGCTACATGCATGAGCATTAAAATGTGGAAATGGAAGGAAAACCTGTGTCCTGGCAACACGAACAGCAGCAGAATGAAGGAGGCCACCATGTAGATAGGGTTGTAGCCTGTTGTGAGATAGACACCTCCTAGAAAGGCAGATATTCACCAGAATATTTGAGGTTTCTAGCTATACAATCAGAAGAGGCTATTGGGTGTGATGGTGACGTAAGGCATGATGATGTCCCCTAGATTAATGTCGATTGTAGCACGCTTGGCCACTGAGTAGGTACCATTCCTAGAGGCTTCTAAAAATCCACTGCCAGCAGTCTTAGTAGTTTGGTAAAGGAATGTGATTCATCTCTTCCAGCTTTCAACTTTTGCAGTGTAGAAGCCTACATCTGAGGTGGTTGTAAACCTCAAGTGGTTGGTGGGCAAAGATAGGATTTTTTAGTGACCACCAGTGTGTTTTAGATATCTGTCTGAAGATGAGGCACAGCTGGAAGTGTGCCCTGGTGCTATTAACTGCTTAGGAACTCTAGACAATGATCTGAGTAGAAAACTCTTTTGCAAATACCTCCATATGCTTAAATTAAAACACCATTGCATTCATTTGAGTTTAGTTATTGCCATATCCCCCCTCTTAGACTGTCCTATTTTACTTATAGTGCTCCTTGTTTATTGCTCACCAAGCTGATACTGTGTGAGCAAAAATATTGTATGAACAGAGGTACAATTTGGTTTTGAATTTATTTGAGGCAAAAAGACAGCTAAAATGGGGTCACATGCAACACTAATCTACGCTTTAAAGGAAGTTGCTGAGAACTTTGGGGTGCAGAAAATACTCCCTCACTAAAGTAGCATGGGTAGTAATGAATGTCATTGATAGGGCTGTAGGAAGATTGACAGCAAGTGGGAAGAAGGTTGAGGTATTTTCTTACAATGATGCTGACTCTGATCCAGCAAAAACCTGCATTTTAAAATATGAAAAACAGTTTTTCATCAGTTCTCAAGGATCTCTTTCTGATGACCTTTTATTTATTTTTTTTAATTTTGAGATTTTGGGAATCCTTCCCCTCACTCCAGTAGCTGCTATCAAAAGTGGATTGCAAATATGTGGCAGGGTGAAGGAGCTCTTATTAATTGCCTGTTTTGAAAATATTGTTTATGTTGATGTAAAAAACAATATAAAAAGGCTTCTTATATATTCTGGCAACAGCTGTATGTGCAAATACTATGAAAGCATAGTTTTTGCTTGTGAATCTCTTAAATAAGCTTGTTGGCATAATCCTTCAGCAAATAGAAAGACACCTGGCATGATTAGCTGCTATTTAAAATTGGTAGGCTAAGTAAGATATATATAAATAATCTTCACAAAGCTTTTTTAATGTTTTACAACTCTCACAAGAAAGTTGTATGATCCAGGAGAGATCATGGACAAGCTCAACATGTGCGAAGTTTCATCTCTTTCAAGCATTTGATCTTATTCTTTTCTTCTATAGAAGACAGAATGAAAAACAGGGAAATTTATGGCAATTTAAGATACTACCTGATTTTTCTGTTCTGACCTGCAAATTACTGCTTGTAATAAAACTTGGCAATGGAACAAAACACATGAGGGCATTTTTAATTATCTTTAAAACCTGCAGAAAGAAAGATTCCTATTAGATGTCTGTCTTCTTTTATTTTTTTTTTTTAAGCATTTTGGAAAATTGCTGCTAAGAGGAGATAAATGCAGTTAAATTAAGATTATCTTTAGGCTAGTAATCTCATTTACTGTTCAGCAATTTCAATTCAAGTCAAGACAGTATGATTAGTGTCATCATCCTGCTGCTATCTCTCATTGCTTTGCAGCTGTATTTACTACCATTAAGATAAGACAACTCATATAACATATAAGTCAAGATAATGAATTATTAAAGGTAGGAAACATCAGTAAGTGTTGCCGGTGCAGCCTGTTGAGCTGGACGTGCCTTCAGACACTGACTCTGCATGAAAAGTCTCATTAGAGTCCTTTGCAAACTTAATACATTTCCATTTGAGCATGGAGACAAATTTATTTCAAATATCATTCTGAGAAGTGCCCCCTGCTCCTTAATTGCATGGTTGAAATTATGTGTGTTTTGAATATTTATGTTCTAGGCATTCAGATTGTCAAGACTGTTTTCCCTATGGTAAGTTTTATTCACCGCAGCGAGCAGGGCTCTTGCTGTCGCTTATCGGGGCTATTTTCAGGGAGACTCGTGTCTGAGCTCTTGTGTGTGCGGCAGCTTGCACGGGTTGAAATTGTTTGCCATTGCAGGTATACAAACTGGGCAGTAGCTCTGAGCATATTTCGCCCTGCCCTCTAACATGAGCATTGGGAGATTTTTCTTTGTAGTATTCTTTATTTTCTGCAGCTGCCTTAGAACCGGAGGAAACCCGAGCCCCGTTAATAGATGTGGGAACAGCGGCTCTGCCCGGGTAAAAGTGCATGTGAGAGCTGGGACGTGGGAAGGATGCCTGGGGAGAGAGGAAGCCGTGGTGGGACACACAGAGCGGATGCACTAGGAAGGGAATAGGGAGTTGTTTTACCTGTAAGGGCAGGGGTGTGAAGGGGCAGAGAAAGAACACAGCAAGGAAACATCAAGCAAAAGCAGGAGGCACCAGGATGCGTTTCAGCTGCACACAGACTCTACATGGAGCTGAGCAGCATCCAGATCTCTAGAACAGCATGTACATTTAGATAAATTTATTTGTGTTTCTGTGTGAGTATAAATAAATATATAGGGATAGGAAGCACGATTGTATTTATAGGTACATAATAGATAGTGGAAACTGTTGCAAGGGTCTGCTATGCAAAAAGCATTTTTAGTTTGTTGCTACTCAACCAAGTGTTTCCTATGTGCTCATCATAAACTCATGAGCAGTGGGATTCATGTGAGGGAAATATTCAGGCACTGAGCAACCTTAGTGCCTCAGGAAGCCAAAGCATATGGAGCTAGGAAGACCCTGGGTTGCATACATGTACTCAGTACTGTGGCTCACAGTCAGGTGGGCCTCTTTCTCCATCCCCTTCTTTCCCGCTCTGTAAACTACCGATTATGTTTTTTATTATTCAAAAATAGGTATTCTATCATAGCTTAGAGCTTAGAACCAGTAGCAGTTATCAAAGAAAACAGATCCTAAGTAAACTGAGGATTAAATGAATTAAGTTAAGAATCCCTTCTCACCCTAAGAACTTTAATCAGTTAAAAACCAAAATTACCCAAGGTTTTCACAGCTGGGAGCAGGATCAAGTTCAAAATGCTGCAAAACCGAGAAGAACAAAGGTTAAAAAAAAAATAGAATTTTGCTCTATTTATAATGCTTAACCACCTCCTATAATATCCACAGTGACCAAGTACAAAAGGAAAATGAAAAGTATTGTGGTTAGTGTAGAGCTAAAGAAGAAAGAGCTAATGTTCCTTAAAGGAACCCAAGGAACCCATTTTAGTTGATTTTGATGGGATTTAGGTCAAGCCCTGTACTTAAGTTCAATTTTTCAGGTAAGTGTCAGTCTCATTGGACTGCTAAGATTTCATTCCCCAATGTAAACTCATCAGATAAGTTGATTTTTAAGATTTTTTTTTTCCATCCTGGCCTGAGTAGGCTAGAATATAGGTTTTCTGCTCCATAAGCCTAGCCTGGATTGAAAGGAAATAAATATTTCTATGTCACAAACCTCAGTTGCTTGAGAAACCAGGCTGCAAAACACTTTGGATTTATAGGTAACAAAACTCAACCTCCTCAGCTCACCTCCCTTAAGTTCAAAAACCCTGCATTTAGGATTTTAATTAGTAAATAAATACTTAGCTGTAGTAATAAAGAGGTTGATTAAAAGCATTCAGATTTACTGAGAAAGACTGCTGTGTTTGGATAGACATGTTTATCAGCCAGATTTGGATCCCATGACGCTAAATGCTCTACACTCAAAGAAAATTGCATTTCTTGCCCTAAAGCAATAGCTTCATTTATGTATTTTCCTAAGCAGAATATTAGATGCAATTTGCCGCTGTTGCATTTTTGGACTTTTTAATCAAACCTTGCTATTTATTTCACAGTTATTTATTCACTTGAATTGCTTGAATCATCAAAACTTTTTGGATGATTGCTAAGACTGTGACTTGAAATTTCTCTTGTCATTTTAGCCATTGGCTGAATAGATGAGGAAAAGCTTTTTTGTTAGTATCTGCATGCAAATAAATGGTACCTGTGGCAAGACACGGTGCTTCTAGAACACTAGTGCCAATCATAGACGCAGGTGGTGCCATTTCAATTTTCTTCCAGACGCAATATACTCTTCTATTTGAGCTGGTCCACGGTGTGTTGGTTGATCCCAAGTCATGGTTGTCTTATTCATATGTGCTTCATATCTGTGCAACTGTTTGCAAAAGCGAGGTTGACAGATGGACTTCAGGTTTAAAACAGTACCTCATTTTTTCATTAAGCCCCTTAAGCTGTTTTTTTGACAAACACAGTCCATAGTCGAAGGCATAACAAATATCTTCCTTAATTATATGGCATATTTGCAATTAGATCATGCAACCTACACTTTTTTAATTTGACTGCATCAAATACAAATCAACAAGTGCCTATTTCAGAGCATTTTCTTAACTCGGTTAATGCGATGCTTGAGTCAGCTTCGGAGGCATGCCTGTCGAGTTCAGTTCCTACCATATATAGTTAGAAAAATATGCTGCACCTCTTTCTTCCATTTGTTTTCTGTTATGCATGATCAAAAGCAAGACAACCACGTGTTCGGGGTACTCTCAGGTTTTTCGCTCTGAAAAGGGAGCAGCCTACAATTATGTTCTTTTGGGAGCAAGGTGAAATGCATCTCTTTAAGATGGGAGGAAAATTAAGTAAAATCTAGCTTTTACACCAAGGTTGCCTAAACAGTGCTTTGAATGTGGATCTTTAGAAGTAATATAATGTTGCTTATTAAAGTTCAGCTTTTTTTTTTATTTATAAATATATGTCATATTATTCCCAAGTTTCCTCCTATGTCTAATTGCACATGGAGGGTTTTTTTTTGTTTGTTGGTTGGCTTTTGTGTGTGTGTGTGTGTGTCAATTATATAATATTGTTACTTAAAATGAATCTAGATAGCTTATTTTATAAGTTATAGTAGTAATAAATTATTATGGATATGCAAGCAGTATTAAGGTATACACAAAACAGTTGTAGCTTGCAGTTATGCATTAATATTTACAGATGAGTGTTGTTTTGCAGTGGAAATACTCTCACAGATTCTCCACTCTAGTGGAAAATTGGCTTCTGTCTAATATCTAATCATTCTCCAATACTGGTTTAGGGTGTTTGCTTCCCTACAATTTATACCTCCTTCATTAGGAACTTAAGCACAGAGTTTTATTCTAAGTGTTTGCATGGTGACAGCAACCAGAAACTGCTCACGCAAACATCCCGTCAACTGCCCTCATCCTCCTGATACAGAACGTACGTGGGGCTACGGTCAGAGCACGTTCTGTTTTTATAACTTTGATAAATTGATAACTTGATTGCCCTTTGTTTCAGCCCATAAATAAGGAAAGAAAGAAAATGGAATCATTCATAGCATTAGCCGAGAACTTGGCCTTCTTTATTTTCAAAGGGAAATATGCATTATAATTCTGCTGCCACACTAAGCACCCCTCTATTTTTTATGCCTGCCATCAAAGGCCTAATGAAAACATCCTGCTAAGCTGAAAGACAGCAAAACCAAATTGCGTTGGCATCTGCATCAGGCATGACTGACAGTCCCCACCGCTCCAAGAAAGAAGGAGTATTTCCAACTAAGAGGGGATATTTCCAAAAGTATTAAAATTATTATTTTTAAAAAATATAGTAAAGTATTAAAATACACATTGAAAATTATGTATTTGCCCAAAACATATAGATGGTCTTCGTGTGCATGGTATAAAATGCTTATAGATGGTCCTAGTGTGCATGCTATAAAATGCTTTATTAGATCTAGGCCTAAAATGCATACCCCAATATAAACTTAGTTGCTCCCACATCCCATGACAGCTTCTTGGTTATGCTAGACCTTGGTTACTGTGCAGCTTTTGATCAGCTCTGCTGTTATATGTTATACAGCAGAGCTGATCAAAAATGTGATAAATACGTGCAGCAGTGATCAGAGATGAGGCAAAAGGCAGCAATAGTGCAGAAAAAAAAATCTACAAGATAAAATATTCAAGGAAGGATAGATATTTCAGATGATTTTATTGAGGCACCTGAAATCAAAATACAGTAATTTATTGACACTAAAAGTAGTTATATTTCTTGGTAGTATGTTCAGTAATTTTTCAGTACTTTTTTACACTTTTAGAATATGATTTCTTTGCTCAAATGGAAAAACAGAAACAAATGTAGCCCCTCAGATTTAAGGTCTGTGAGCAGAACTGGCCTGACATTTGCCAGAGCCTGAGATTTTGCCACTGCATCTGCTCTGGTGAAAAAAAAATATCCCATTTTCCTACATAACCTTTCTTTTGTTTTTATTGATGTCTGCAAATGCGCTCCCCACTTGCGACCCAATATATATGAAATTCTTGATTTTCCTTAGAGACACATCCTTCACTTCAGACTAGTTTTTTCAATCTGGTGGTAGTTTATGCCTATAGGGAAAGCTTTCATCAAAATGTTTATCTTACCTTCCCTGAGCAACTTCCCCAGCGAACTCTAGCTCTGCTGGCTTGGATCTCTCCTGGGCTCATTGAGACATCGGGATCTGAAGAACTTGTATGTCAGCTGCAGAAGAGATCATGCAGCCCCAAGTCTGTGTTTTTGAGGTGTCGAGAGCTTCTTTGACAGATTATGCCTCAAATCTCTCCAAGGAATAAACTGCCTGGCAAGCTTAATGAGTGGGCATTTGTGGCGTGAAGCTTGTTAAGGGGTTTAGGGCTGTAGAAAGGGCATGCAGGAGTCAGGGTGAGGAGGGAGAGGAGATTTTATTTAACTAACAGTTTCTGAAAGAAAATATGCTTAGCGAGTGCATTTTTCTTGTACGTTCTGAAAAAGGAGGCGGCATTAGGAGAAGATTTTTACACCTACTAAGGACTCCTATGTTGTTGTAGACAGGAATAGAAGAGTCGATGCCGTGCATGCAGGAAGCGTATCTGTTTCAAAATATGCCAACATTTAGCAGTAAATCCTATATTTTTTTCCACTTTAACATTTTAATTCTATTTTTATTGCAGTGAATTAAAGGGCCTGTACAAAAATATATTAAACTTCAGTATAAACCTTAGGCTTGGTCCAGCCATGATGGTGTCAGTAGAAATCTTCTTGTTGACTTTGAACAAGATGCTTATACTCATTCCCCCAGCAATTATTTAGCCTTCTGGAAAAGAAGCATATCGAGGAGAGAAGTCTAACCTGTCTGCAGACTTTCTGTTGAGGTACAAAAATAGAGAAACCTTAGACGCTCACTGTACTTTTTTTTTTTTTTTTTTAGCTGACAGAAGGGAAATCATTTTCTATTATATCCATTTTTAGACACTTGAATTGCTAATTGCCTGATTGTTCAAGTTACTAAGCATTCACACTTCAGAAGAGTGTTCAGTGTTATTAAATGACGCAGGATGGTTTTCCGCCCAAATGAAGGGGGCAATGAGAGGAAGGCAAATGTTCTGACAATTAGCCAGCATAGCCTATTCTTCCTGCAAACAAGTTCTACCTGCTTTGTTAGTTTATTTGTTTTCCTTTACACCCTCTTTTTCCACTTCCAGAGTCATGTGGATTTTTGATAACAGCTTTCTGTCTGGGGTTTTTCGGTTGTGTTTGGTCTTTATCAGAGCAAGTGCAATAACTTTATTTCTCCAAGGCCAGCAAGGCTGGTAGGAGAACTCAGTCCCAGAACGTGGGCACCAGAACGCTGGCAGGTGATGCCACATTTGGGTCCCCAGCAACCACAGCAGTAGCAGGCAAACCGCTGAGAGCGCCTCTTTGAGCCTGGGGATTTGAGTTAGGAGCATGGGTGAGATGAGAAGCCTTGGGGCAGATGGTCTCTGTTGTGGGTTGAGAGGTTTGAGTGGGAAAAGATGAAGTCAAAGTGAGCATTTGGGGGCAAGCATAGGGTGAAGGGCTAAACAACCTTTCATGAACGTGGTTTGAGATGTTAGGAAGTGTTGGGAACTCAAGAGATTTAGGAGGGGGAAGAAGTTAGAGTGTTGGGTCAAGATACAAGATACAAACATAATTATATCCATTCTAGTAAAAACTAAAGATCTAACTAGATCCCTATCCTGTTTCAGATGGTAGCTGGTAACAAGTGCTTAAGGACATAACAGGAAAAGTGCTGAGTGATTGTTCTCCTTTGGCCAATGACTTAAGGAATTTTTGAGCTAGAAGTTGCATCTGGGACATGTTGTGTAATAACTCTTGGATTTTTTTCCTAATGCTTTCTGAATCCTGTTATATATGACTCCAAAATATGCATGACAAATGTTTTTATGTGAGAAAGTACTTTGTTTCTTCTGCCTAATAATTCAGTACCTTTCTCTCCTAGGTCTTGTATAATAAGAGCAATGAATAATTATTCTCTATTCACCTTTTCCATGAAGTGTATAAATGCATCAGGCTCTACCTTTCATTTTTTCCCCCTAAGTTAGAGGATTCTCATGAGTGTAATCTCATTTTGAAGGGAAGATTTTTTATAGCTTACTGCTTTTTTCTGTATTTTCTGTATTACTGTGGTTTCGGTTTGCTGGCGGCACTGAAGGCACAGGTACACCCCATGTCTATATGGTTTCATGATGATGTTCTCTGTGTTGTTCTCCACCGCTTTCAAATTAGTACCTTTCATTTTGCTCATTTACTAATCACACAAGAACAATAAGGTCATGTTTTCAGAGAGTAATCCACACTGACACAAGATTTCATTCCTGAGCAAATTGCTAAAGTAGAAAGTATTATTGGGATTCTGCTAGCACTTTTTCATACCAATTTTAAACTGATTTTTTTTTTTCCACAGCAACCTTTCACACTAAGATATGAGTTTTGATTGTTTTGAATATTCTGATATCATAAGCAGATCTGGCTACCTCACCATCTCTAGATCACTAATGAACATACTGATGAGCCAGGCACCGCAGCAGATTTCTGTGTGATTCTGCCTGCAATTTTCTCTCCTTGCTAGAACTGGCCTTCTAGGATCTTTTTAGCAGGATGCAAATCCATGAGCTGAGTTTTCCCATTGTTCCAATGACAGCTTACTTCCCTTAAGAGATTTTGGTGTAGCTTCTTACTAAACCTCAAAAAGCACAAAATATTGAACTTTCTCTACAAAAGTTGTGAAATACTGAATTTTCTCCATAATACTACCTTAATAGAGACGCCTCTTTGTGGTGTTCAGTCCAACCTAAATAATAGCCTTGACTTAGGGAACGATGAATTAACAGAGTCATCCTACATTATAGCACTGCTGAATTGCCCTAAAAAAACTTAATTATACCTTGATCATCCGCCTTTGTTTGGTGCTGCATTGTATGTAGTAGATCTGTCTTACGATCTCTAACTTATTACAGCAATATAGAGAGGGGAACAGACTGAAAAGCTTCATTTCACATAATTGAGTAAGAATATTTTGAGCTAGTAAGTGGAAGTGAAGCAGGACCTAATTCCAAGTAAATTATATACAGATTTGAAGATGACCATATTTTCCTGTTTCCTTAGCAAATATTATGGGGATAAGAATTAGAAGACTTTTATTTTCTTCCCTTCCCATGAACTACTGGAGACTCATTGCATCTAAAGATGTGATGTAGACCTGATGTGATCCAGACTAATGCCAGGTCCTTCTCGCATTAGTTTCTTATGCATAAAGATACAGCCATCAGCAGATTTGGAGCCAGCAGGAGTTTATTTCTTTTTTGTAGCAGATTGGCGGGGATTTCCTTTGGACTGGGTGGTGTGGAATGGTCTGCTTTATGGGACTGCTTTGTTCCGTGAATTTCTACTGTTAAAGGGAGCCAGGAAGGCAGAGATAGTTGTAAACTGCTACATTCTCCTCTAATTATCGATTTTAATTGCAGTTTTTTAACTCAAAATTGTCTTTTTTTGTTAGCGTGCTTTATTTGGCCATTTTTTTGTGTTTTATATACAATCTATTTTCTTATGGCCTGTGCTACAGGTTCTTGGGAGACAACTTGTTGCAGGCTGCCCTGTGGCCCATTTCAATTCTAAGTTTCAAAGTTCTTCTGAGAGGGTAAATATTTCTTCTAGTTACTTCTTAACAGTTTTCAGATGAATAAACTAACTACTGAGAAGTGTCTCCTATTAGCAATGCTTCCGAGAAACTCATAGGTACAAAATCTGCTTTCTCCTATCTGCTAAACATCTCTACCTTTCACAGCTAGGCTAAATAATCATTTCTGTTTGTTTCTGTCATGTCACTGTATTCATAAAAATGTCAGTATATTAATAAAGTATGTCATTCTGTTTTGTCAATGGACAACTCTTTCCATTTAAAAAGATATATAGAGAGAAAATCTGTGTTATTGTTCTGACTAGGGAAGATAGTCATATTTAAACATCAGTCATGAAAGTGCCAGAAATATGAAGGTTTTATGATACATGTTTGAAGAAAAATATATTTTGTGAGTCTATTGTGATATATCTATTTTACCAGTAAATTTCAGTTCTTCACATACTTATTCTTGCTTATTTAGGTGTATTCATCAGGCAAATCCCAATGAAAGCTGTATGGAGTAAAATATTGCAACCTTGTCAGATGATCTTTATTCAAAAAGGACATAAATTTGAGGTTATTCAGCTTTTCCCCCTGCCACACACTCAAATGAGTTATTATGTTTATTAAAATGCTTGTTTATGTTACACCCAGACACATATCAAAAAAAAACAATATTCCATATAGATAAAATACATTGATTTGTTGGGAAGTAGGAAAGTTTTATCTCATCTGTCTTTTGAGACATCATTAATATTTATGGGGTAAAAAAGGGCATTTTTAAAGATGTCAGCAAGCATGGGACAGCAGAGGATGAACTCCTGTGATGCAAGGTGCAGGACCATGTTCTCAGCTTTATGTACCTGATAAATGTTGTTCAGCTTTTCTCAATGTCACTGGAGCCATTAGCGGATCGCTTCAAAAAGTTCAGTCATTTAAGAATAAACTGAGCTGTTCTTTATGGACATCCATTATTAAAAAGGAATATAACAGAGCTGTCATGAATGACTTTCATCTCACATCAGCTCCCCATCGCTGTAACTGCGTTGTCATCGGGAGAGCTGCTCCTCATCTATAACCATTATAGATTTTAAAGTCAAAAGGGCCATTTTGATTATGTGTAATCTGACCACTGGCAAAACATACGACATGAAATTCCACCAGCACTAGGCCTGATGATTGAGCCCCTGCTTCTCTGAAGAGTAGTGAGTAATGAGTCTCACCTAACCTCATCTCTGTAGAAAATAAGCCTGTGGTCTCAGCTTTCTTAAGTAAAGGGAATGAGAGAAGCCCCTTTTTAAGGAAGAGTCAACCCACATGTTTCAGTTACTTCAAACATAATGAAATGAGTTGCTTCTTGGGGGGTTCCTGTCCTCAGCTTATGCTGTAGTTTAGTGTGGATTCATAAATCAAGGATTAGTTGGTAGGAAGCCTTCCTATACAGCTTTCATCTAAAGATTTTATTGGGTCTTGATTAACTTTCCTCTGGGTTGATTATTTGTACCCTGAATTTGTTTAGCTTCAATAATTAAATGTTAAATCTTTAATCTGATCTCTATCAACCAGCACAGACAGGGGTGAATTCAGAAGCTTTTCATTTAAGAGGAGGGGAATAAAACAGGGTGAAACCCAACTGGAAGAAAAGCACACTATTTGTATGTCATGTGAAGCTTGGCAGGATTTCTGGGTTGAGTATGCAGGCTTTTGCTTTTGAGTCATTTCCATCCAAAGAAATACTCCATATATTCCATTGAAGACCTTGTTTGTTATCATTTCACAGCAACCTTCCTTGAAATTGTTATCATTTCTCCCCCTCCCAATATAACTCAGCATTAACTTAATTCTAATTCATGTCATTTACTCCAGCTGACTGTATAAACTGAAACATTTGGCCTAAGAATGGTCAAGCCTTCAGTTTGGTCAACAGAAAGAACATATACTTTCGGGACTGTTCTTTTCAGTTATGGAAAATATATCCGATAAGAGATAAATGACCATCTGCAGGTGCCTATTAGGAAGACTAGATGTGAAACGTATGAACCTGGTATCTTTGAGTTCTCCCTGTTTTCTAGTCTTTCTATAGAAGAGACGCCTGCCTAGGGCATTTCTTATGTTCCTTTACTCTTAGATGTTGCGACACGTAGGATCTGAAGCTGCAGAAATGCAACAACCTGTTTATTTCATTGGCTATGTTATATAAGTATATTTATTAACTGCAAGTGGAATTTCACTGTTAGCTCACTGCGTACAATTTCGGCATCTTCAAGAGTTTTGTGCAGAGGGCAAATTAAACCCAAGATTGTTTTTATTATTTGCATCATTAGCAGCCAAGAGAAAGCTTTCTTTTTCCAAATGTTGCCAAAAAATATGATGTTGCTTGTTTTAAATTAGACAGATCAGTAAGATAGTCAGGAGGCAGGATCCTAATATGCTTCGGAAAAGCGTTAAGACTACAGAGCCCATCACCTATGGAATGGAAATTACTAAATCGTCGTCAGGCAACAGTACATTTCTAAGAAAGAATTCTATAAACTGTCTGATTAACAGATATCAGCTGCAGAAAGTCCAACAGAAATGTTACACGGTATAATTTAATTCAGGTACTTGAATACATTAGGGGATTTTGTGTCTGTCATTTTGCTCCCTAAGGTAAATGCTAAGATCACTAATGTAAGTCTAAACCCGAATGTTTAAAAATGCACCCAGCAGTCATCGATTTACCTTATACTTGGGTCTTTCCAGCACTGCACCAGATACCTCTGATTCCTTTCTTTGCTCTTGCTTCCCCTTCCACCACATGGCTTGGCCGTGCTGCAGCCTTCTTTGCCCTGTGCATACAGCAGGGCTACCAGGGTTACCCAGATAGCACATCTGGCTCCAACCACAGCAATCAGGACGTGTTCCCCCTCCCAGCACAGCCACACATTCTTGCTGTGTCATTCTGACTGCCTCCTCAGTGCCTCCAGCCAGCCAGCATACGTGTGCCTCATCAGCAGAGCTAGGCAAGGAGAGAGGACCTTACTATTGGTTGTTCACCCAGCAGAATATCGTTGTCAAATGCCTTCTCAAGGGCCCAGATCACAGTTTTATGAATGTCCTCGGTATGTTTCATCAGTTCGAGTACGTGCTGTGGTTTGCAGTCAGAGTATCTGAGAAGAACGATTTGTATCCTGCAGCAGTGGAGGTGGGACAACGTTGTCAGCAGAGGTGCAGATAGAATGAAATGTCTCCAGTTGCTCAGTGCCCTATGAAGCTGTCTGATATAACAGCAGTTTAATAGGCTGCTCTGTGTTTTTCCACAAAGTGTGCTGAGGCCACGCAGACCATCAAGGCCTCTACTTTCAGATCTGCCAGGACACGTGTAGGGCTTCCATTTCTGCTAGGAGATGCTTAGTGCTTTCCATCCCAAATGAGGAAGGACTCCCAATGACACCGATTAAGAGAAGCGATAGCTTTGTGCAGCTCTTTGTGGTCTGGTGAGTCCATTAAAGGGAGACAGCAAAACATCCAGTACAGCCTGAATTAAGTTTGGTGGAGCTATGTGCGGGAAGATAGATGTCCATGGCTTCCCAGAAGCACAGTGAATGGGGTTGCATAGCCTACTCAATTACAGGCTCTCTCTAGCAAGAAAATGAAATAATTTGAGACTTTGCAAACTTTGCCATGTGTTTATGCAAAAGATAATACAGGCATTTTCTTCTGAGCATTAGAGTGGCCGTCTGGAATCTCTTGATGTATCCTGTATCCTTCCCTGGGTCTAATCTACCTATCATTAGGTAAGATGGAGTCTGAAAGGTAATGACTATTTCAACTACTTATTTGACTAGAGCTGGCAGGACTGTGACAAAGATGGTCATAACACTGGCAGAATGGGCTGCTGAGGGCAAAACAGAGGCTTTGCAATTTTGCTCCTCCAGGGAATATGGAAAGCATTCATGTGAAACCAAGCTCCTTTAGATTCCCACTGTAATTACGCACCTGGGCTTTAACCTTGTAAAGACACAGGTATGGTTTATTTACAAAAAATAACTTTGTTGCTCCTCTTTCTCTCTTGTTTTTACCCTGTTGTTCTAGGTATCTCCTCTAGTCTCACTCTTATCAGGGAAGGATTTGGGTTTGAAGAGGAAGGAGACATATATCATTCTTATAGCTTAATAATTACATGAGTGCAGACTGTGCAATATGTGCAGAAAATCAGTCACCAGCAGGTCTTCACCATCCAAGACAAATGTCTCTCTCTTTTATAATATTCTGTTTTTATAAAGCTCAATCTTTTATCTTCAGTGTTAGACAAACCTGTCACACAGTTGTTAAAATATTGTAGCGTCCGGTTCACATGAGGCATTTGTGGAAACATTTCTGTATTAAACCAAGTTTCAAGTTGCACTGCTTTATAGCGAATCTGCAATATTCTGCACTAGACATGCCTTTTCTTCAGTCCAAAAATACGTGACCTCTATCATGGATATGGTGGGAATCTTCCTATACATATGGGGCACAACCTGAAAAGTTGGGCTGAAAACAGAATTACTCCTTCATTGGGCTTTCATTTGGGATAGTTAGATTTATCTCTTCATTGAAATTTCACCAAAATTGATCAAGGATTATTGTGTGCTTTCTCCAGCTCCTTTGAGGCTTTCCATGGTCTTTTCTCTCTTACAATTTCCAAATGTCTCTCCAAAGGCAGAGGGAAGCCCTGTATTATGTGAGTTAGCTGGGAAAAGACAAGCTATTTGGCATATTGGGATAGCTCTGTCTAATGTTAATAGTGACCTAATTGAGAAGGAAAAGGAAAGAAAAGTAGAGAAGCTGGGAAAGGGGTGAACTGTGCAAGACTAGATTTTCCTCATTGTGAGGGCTTTATGCAGAATAAATAAATAAATAGTCTTTTAAGGCTGACGTAACTGCTTCTACTGAAATAATTGGTAAAAGTGCTTTTTGTTTGGTGGCTGGTGCTTTTAACACCCCAAGTGTTGCATCCTTTGTAAAGTACCGCTTGCTGCATGTACATAATGCAAATAACTTCTTGGGAGGTGAGGGGAAGAAGACTTTCCACAGTTCTGGGAATTTAAGGTGATTCAGGTGCTTAGGTATCTGTGGACCATTTCCACAAAGGGACTGTTTTGCAAAGCCATTTGAAAACTCATATGGTATTTAGCATATGTACAAATATTACAAATGAATGGGATGGAACTGCGTTTTATTTTCTTTTGACTAACCAATATTTTATCGACCTTCTTCATACAAAGACTGAAATGTGGGAAGTTATTGCTGGAAGAGAGTAGAGAGAAACTATAGGAATGGGGATAAAATAAAGAATTGTTTAGTAAATGTCCTAGGCAGCACTGTCCTTGTGAGCAATAAAGGAAACATTTTACATTGAGTTAAACAATATCTGGTTGCATAGATGAATAACAAATTCATCAGAAGTTACAAAAAATAGACAGCTTCTTCACCCAGTTACTTTGAGGTGCAATTAGTGAAATACAGTTCAACAAAGTCACCTTCAAATTGGGAATTTGGGAAGAGATCCCCTTTGGGCTTTCTGGAGACTCTGGTGTCCAGATATTGCTCTGATCCACATATATGGTAGCAGATGGATTCATATCCTGGAAGGGAAGAAGAGCCTTGCCTTCCTGACAGTACCAAGGTCAGGTGGTGGGAACTTGGGTGCCGAGTCACTTGATGTTGGGTAACTTCCCATCTATGAAGAGGCAGGAGGAAGTCTACTTAAATTTTGTAGTATATTTTCCATCTTCCTTACTTGGCTTTGTTCATTACTTTCTGAAGCTCATGTTTAAGACGGAGTTCCTATTTGCTTTTTGCCTGAATTTTTTTAAGTGACTGCAAACTGTACAGCATGATTCAAGATACCTCCCAGTTCAAGCATATAGACAGAGCATATACATATGTGTATCTATAATGTTTACATATTTTGTATAGTATATAATATATATTTGTGACTTACGTCAACAAGATGAATAAAAGAGTCGTATTTGGCTTTGTTTCTTCAGAAAATCCTCTTTCAACAGAAATTGTGTTATGCAACTTTGATAAACTGAGCAATATCCACCTTAAGATGGCCAGATGCTTGCAATCAAGACCATTTCAGCTATTGCTTTCATGGCTAATTATCTTTTATCTTTTCTAAATAGTTTGAAAAATAATAATTGATAATTTATTGCTTTTTTTTTAGTAAAAGTTGTTCTTGGGCAGATGTTGCCCTAAAAGTTTGAATCATTCTTTCCCACTCTATGAAGTTGCTCCTAGAAGATGGTGGTTCGTGGTATTATGTCCTTCTGGTTTTATTTGCTCTTCTTAACACAGCAAGTTCCTCGAGGGCTCTTTCCTTGGCTCCTGTCCTTTTGATTGCTCTAGCAGCCGTTTTCTTTCACTGCTTACATTTCGAGTTTATAGCTCTTGAACAGAAGCAACAGAATCTGTCATCACTTTTTGGTATTGAAGTCTTAAACAGCACTAATAATGCTAGTCTTTACTGGGTGGTACATGAACTTCATGATACATCAGCAAACCTTATTTACCTTGTTAATTCTTCCTTCATATCCCAGCTGAACACTTCATTTGCCTTAATAATGACCAGATATAGAAGAATATTATACAATGGTGGTTGTAAAGGCTGTCTTAAAGAAAATTTAGGAAGTCAGGCTACTAAAAGTAAATAGTTTGTGCTGTCTGGACTAATCTTCTGTTTACAGTAGCTCCAGCTATTTTGCTCCAGCTCCTTGTGTGATGAGTATCAGGCTGTCAACCACACAGTTTTGATAACACTGCCAGGACACGCATCACACTATAAGCTTTCAGTAGCATCAGGGCTAGCAGTATTGCAACACTGTCAGACTCCTAGCTCTATCTCAAAAATGTGGTGCTTATTCTCAACTGGCACTGTTCAGACATAAAGACCGTTGCAGGAAGATGCATGAGACAGGGTTTGTTTTTCCTGGGAGCTCATCTGCATGTAGTTACTGGAATATATTTTTTCATTTTCATTTTTCATGCCTCCAAGTCTGTTGATTTTTTTCTCTTTAAAAAATAACCTCAATTAAGAGAAGCAGCAGTGTTTGTAATCATATTACGATATATGCATAGATACACAGTAGAATGATAATTTATATATAAGGCCTTGAGAGCTTAACATGAGGAATGAATAATATATATTATCGTGGGGCATCATAGGATACCGTGTGGAAACACAGTGATAGATGACACCTAGCGGGGTTTAGAATTAACTACAGGAATCTGCCCAACACTGTAAAACTCTCCAGGATAGGAGTTTGGAGGAAAAATTATTTTCAGAGCTGCTGAACTTGTCTTTGTTCCAGTTCCTCTTTGTTCTAGTCACAGATGTGACAGTTTTCATCAAAACAGAATTCTTCTTTCTATTGAGAAATGATGATTGTGATGGGACTATGAAGAGCTGAGGTGGAAAGTTTTTTGCAGCCTTTCCGTTGGGTATTTATTTCAAATTTCTTGAGCTTGCAGGATTCAGAATGAGGAGTAAGCTGCTTTTGGCTACATTTGCTGCTTCAAATTTTAGGTTTGCCTTTAAATAAGATGATAATGCTCATTTTTAAATGAGAATTATTAAAGCAAACAATGCTAGGGAAAAAATAAGAGCGTCTATTTCTGACAGCAGACACAGAGTATATCCAGTAGTTGGCTATTCCCATGACGTTTCTCAAGGAACTGTCATTACACAAAAGAAAGCAAATTAATTATACGATCAAACTTTTTCTTTTTTTTTTCACATGAGTCTTAGGAGATATTTCGAGAAGGTGGTTTTGAGTGGTGAAGTTAGAGGGAATGTTTGCTCTTGTTTTACTGGTGCAACAATAAAAATCATTTAAAAATAGTCCTAGAACCACCATTTTCAGGATCAGATAGTCACATGTGTTCATGTGCTTGTCCTGCAGCTTAGTAGATGCATCTCGATTTGCATGATTTACTCAATGATTACACATGTGGCAAGTTAATTTGGATTCATGTTGGAACTTACACTATTTTGGGGTATTCTTTTTTTTTTTTTCTTTCTTTTTTTTTTGTAGTAGTAGTATAGATCTAGTTCAGATTGCTTGCACACCCTTGTTTATGTTCATCATTAAAATTTTGTCAAAAAGTCTAATCTTAACGTGAGTAGACATTGTGCCAGTAAAGTTATGTGTCTGCTTCTTAAAAGCACAGCCACAGGGCCACAGTCCCCACAGTGAGTATAAGGTTACAATATATCCTAGGATGTTCATGGAGATGGTGGATCAGGAGGAAGAGCTGTCCCAGGGAAAGGCAGTTAAGGCATTACTGTGCCTGCCGTATCTTTCATGCCTCTGGAGCAACTTTCTTTAATAGCCCATCTCTTGTGGAAGTGCAGGAGTTGATGGCCCATGGCAGAATGTGCTGAATTGGCCTGACTCCATTTTAATGTCTAGCTTACTAGTCGCGCTATGAAGCCTTGACCTCCCAGCAGATAGGATTTGTAAAGTATTTCTGTTGCTATTTTTCCGATCTGGGGCGGTTAGGGGGGTGCTGCAGACATGGTGTAGTGAGTTTCGTCAGTGATGCTGGGTCGCTTTGCAAAGTGTAAGTGTAGCAGGGGGAAGGTCATTGTTTCTGCACCCATGCCTTGTAGTGACCTCCCAGCAGATAGGATTTGTAAAGTATTTCTGGGGCGGTTAGGGGGGTGCTGCAGACGTGGTGTAGTGAGTTTTGTCAGTAATGCTGGCTCGCTTCACAAAGTGTAAGTGTAGCAGAGGGAAGGTCGTTGTTTCTGCACCCATGCCTTGTACTCAAGCTTCTTGGAAGCATTGATTGAAAATGGACATTCAGGAAATAAAAAGGTAATTCTGATGCAGTAGAATGGAGAGGATTTAATATACACATTGGTTTCCATGCATTATAATGTGCTTTATCTCCTCAACAGGAACTTCTGTTGTTTAATCAAAATGTAAGCCCTAAGTTGTGAATGCCATTAGATGTCCAGGCAGTGGGTAGCCCGGGCAAGGGGAGCTGGCCCCTGTCCCCAGTGGCCCTGCACACCGTGAGGCACACACTGGAGCTGCGCGGTGCCCTCACAGCCCTACGCCATGTCCCTCCCTGAGGAATGCTGTGCCCAAGCCTCACAGAACTGCGTTGTGCTTGGTTTGGATCACACAGCCACGTCACAGGGGTAGTTTGTTCAGACTCCCAACTGTCGTGCTGTAGGGTGCGAATGCAGAGGAAACGGGCTGCTTGGGGGTAGTGAGACACTTGGACACTAAGGCAGCTCTTTTGTATTCGGAGGCACAAGCGGAGGTTGCATGAAAGCATATGGAGCATGTAGTCTTTCTTTAGATATCTGACATGGGAAGAATTAAAGCACTTGTTTCAGACAATAATTAAGTTTTTTGCTCTGAATGGCCTGTGAGAGCATCTGCCTTTCTCCCGTAGCTACACAGGGAGCTCAAGCTACCTAAAAGCCTGAAGTTAGCTGCCAAGAAAAGCCCCTTATATGTTCCATGTAACAGTACATCTGATGTGGTGGTACATCATGTATCATGTAATACTGATAAAAGACCTTCGTCTTCACTATGATGTGGCTGTCATACAACAAAAATGCCACGCGCTTGAGGTATGGCCGTACACTGTATTGGCTTCCTAAGGACAGGCCTCCCTTGTCACCACAGGACTCAGCATATAGTGACTTTTCACAAGACACAAGGTATAAGTGTGCATTCAGCCTTGTCCACCACTTTACCAAAGCCCTGCTATTAAAAGAATACACTAGAAAGCAAGTGCTGGCTGTGATATCTGGAGTTAAAATGAATTAATGGCCTTGTTACGCTGTGAATGATTTTCAAAAATTAATCTTACAACAGCCCACATCATAGCACTGAGGGCTTAAGTACTTTATTGACCAAATTGGTGTTTGGAGTGTTGCAAAAACCAGGAAGGACTTGCATCCATTAATCTTTCCCATATAATATTCAGTCGTCAATCTTTCAGCTGAGCTGGCACTGGTAGCGTTGAGATTAGGCCAATGTTTTTGCATTTATTTTTGGTTCAGGAGAAAAAAGATCATAATGTTCTGTAAAATCCAGACTTGTTCAGGAGCGTAAGACTTGGTGTAGTCTTCAGATAATGAGTGTTAGTTTGGTCATGTGCACCATGTTTCATAAAATGCATTGTAGACTCCAGAGCTAAATTGACCATGTAATAAGTCTTTGGAAGCTGACTGGTATTAAGAGGTCAGGCTGACTTCAATGCTGTCCTTCTGTTTGCGAGCAAATAAATGCAAATTTTTGGAGCATGGTCTGCGGTAGTTCGACTAGATGAAGCAGGATAGCAGCAGTGCTATATAAGTTGGGCCACACAATTAAAACTATACCATCATCTCCCAGGAAATATGAAAAGAGAGACAAAAGAGTGAAAAACAGAATATGAAGAAGAAAAGCATAGGCTTGAGAAAGACAGATATGTATCTATATATATAGACTTATATATGTAGATGTATATAAGTGAAAAAGGAGGAAGCACTCATAGAAAATATGTAGTAGTAATGCAGAAAAAAAGATGTTGCATATAACTTTTAAGACCCAGTTATATTTATGTTTTTTTTAAGCTCTGTTTTTCCTATATTTTTGTTTCTCCCACCTTTCACCATGAGTGAAAATAAAAAAAACTTTTCTACATACAAAATTGCATTTTTATCTTGAGATTCTTACTTACAGAGGAGGTATCCTCACAAAGGCATTTAAGTCGAAAATGTTTTGAACGGTCATAGTTTCAGTCTGTGATTTCAGCTGGGCAGGCTTACCTTGAGTGACTGTTCTGGGAATATTCTGCTCATATTAGTGTGCCATATGACTGAGCTCTGCTTTCGTTCCTCTTGCCCGATTTTTGGTTTTATTTCCTCATCAGTACAAGGAAAAGTAAGCTGGGCAGTGGTGATGATTGTTCCATTTCTGCTGTTAAGTATTGTTGAAAAAAAAAGAATTATTTCCCTGGCTGCTTGTAAAATGAGCCCTACCTATAAAACGACAATGATATAGTCAGATAGTGAGAGTATTAAAATCTATTACAGAGTGTGTTCCCTTGATCATGTTGTGTTACGAGGAAAATGTAGAAAAAGAATCTGTTACAGCAAATTGGTTTATTCCTGAGTGATCTATATGGAATTACAGGGAAATAAATCAGTAGAAAGATGCAATTGAGTTTTCTTAAGTGAAAGTACTCAAGACTTGCTTGTACCTAATACATTACAGAAACAATGTGGAGCATTGTCCTCTATCAATAAAATATCTACAATTGCAATAAGAAGTTGTCCACTGCAGTATAGTGAATCTCAGACTCACAGAATAATAAGGTTGGAAAAGGCTTTTGAAGGTCTCTGGTTTAACCTTCTATAGGGTCATCTTAGATCAGGTTGCTGCAGTCTCATCTGGGCAAATTTTGAATATCCTCAAAGATGGGAAATCCAGAAGAATAGAAAAAGGGCAAATTCTGCATAACCAAAGGGAAATGGACCAAGTAAGAGGTTATGATGTTGGGCTGGCAACCAAACACTGCAGAGGAGACAACTAATTGAGAAGGACAAGACACTGATGGTCCAGCCATCAGAAAAGTCTCACAGATTGGGCAAGGCAGCAGCTGAGACTGTGATGGGCCAGAAGTCAAGTGCAGCAATCACAGACTCAGGGTAGCAGTGCAGTTGAAGCCAAAGGAGGCTTTTAGGTATTGCAGGGAACTGCAGCGGTATAGCAGCATGCCAGAAAAGGACATATAGAAAAGCTTAGTGCAAGGAAGGCAAATGAACTAGGTATAAGCAATTCAGAGACTTGCAGTCAGGACCCTTCTAAGCATGAAAAAAGGAAACACAAAGAACTGAAACCAACCCTGGAATCAATTCTTTTTGAAAACCACTTGAGTGCACTTGAAAGCAAGCAAATTAAAATATGATGGCAGCCAATACTGCATCTCTGTGCTGGACTCTGTACTAATAATCCCAGACTCCATCAGGTCAGAAAGTCTTTCCGTGAAAGGAATATTATACGTATGTGGTGGATAGGGTGTGATGACATACATAGAACTAGGAGGATGGAACATGGTTCCAATTGATTGAGGTCTCAAGAAAAGCCCAAGAAACCACTAGGGTGCATATAATTGCAATGTAGTTGCAGATCTAGGCATATATTACATTGTGGATGTGACAGTATTTATGTTGGTAAAGAACCAGTCTAATTGTACAGTCGAGAAATTATTCAGTGTAAAGGATATGGTGTTTGAGGTAGTATTATTATAAAACTCACAATCAAGTTGGGAAGAGGGAGTTCTTAGTTTATATCTGTAAAATGTAGGTTTGACTTCCATCAGTGAAGCTGATACCTGCTTGTCAGCAAGGTGGCTGCAGCACATTGAAGCAGCCCAGATTTCAAGGCCAGCATTTGCAGCCCTAGCAAACTTTTTCTTCCTTTTTTTTTTTTCTTTTTTCTTTTTTTCTTTTTTTGAGTATCAAAATTCAGACAACTTCAGCCAGGTCCCCTGGGATCACTTTGGTGTCCCACGTTTCTAGAAATCCAAGGCAGCTTCCCTTTTGCTTGGCGGTTGGAAGCAATGTGGTGTGTGGGCATTCCTCCGGGCTTGAGGGAGAGTGGGCAACGGGCCAGAGAAGTCAGCAGCAGAAGATGAAAATCCTGCTGGCCGCTGTCCTCCTCCACGATGTCCTAAGGGACAGTTATGCCAACGAAGGCTGGCTCCCTCCATCTCGCATTCCAGGTCCTTGGCACTTAAAGCACACTCTGACTCCTCTGAAAATACACCAGAAATACAGAGTAAGGAGGAAACCGGATTACTACTGCCAGGGTGCTTCCAAACTATTCCCTCTTTGGCATATATTTGGATATATTAAAGGCTTTTTTATAGGCTTAAACCAAACAGAAAATTAAAATGTGAGCAACAGATTTTCTACACGGCTGATGTCTGAAAAATAATTTATTTTTGACTTCCTATTGTGAATTCATTAACTGAGAAGATTGTTTAGGTTTTGAAAACTGTGCAGCCTGATACAAGGGGATATTTTACACCACCTCCTTTTTTAACTTACTGTGTACATTATGCAAAAAATATCTGACACAGAGTTATGGTATTTAATTGTTTGCATTTAATTTGCTTCATTCACATTGGTATTTCATGGTGTTCCTGTCAGAGAAAGCAATGTTGTAAGGTCACCCAGTTTAGGCTAAGCACTTATATACCTGTATAGCAGCAGACACCTTTGCGTCATGATCCTGGACTGGATTAACTAGCTGGCAGAGGTGTGGAATAAAGCTATGGCTCAGGGGGTTCAATCTTCACAATCACCTTTCTACGCTTGGACCAAATGAGGTTCTGGAAAGAGAAACGGTGACTTGACCACAGGGCCGGTATTTGATTTCAAGCCTTGATACATCCATTTCCATGCGGGAAATGATCTTGATATGATGGCATTTTGCAGTCTACCTGGAGACAGCCTGAAGGCTGTAAATTGTCACAACCATTGTTTCCAACTGATAATAGCTGGGTAAATTTGTGTGTACATTTATAGTGTTATATTGATGAGTTACCAAAGGTTACAGTTGGTAATAAATTTTCTTCTAGCAATGATGTTATTGAATTTTAATAAGCATTTTAACGGTAAGTTGGCATAATGATATAGTTATTATAAATATGCTACATCTTCATCCAAGCTTTTAGAGTTCAAAACTTCAAGGGATCAAACTCGTCTGCATTTCTGTAGATACTTTTGTTAAGTGTGCGTTTCTTAAAGTTAGTGGTATCTGGATAGAGGAACATGTGATTGATCCCTTTTTAACTTTCTTAAACAATTAAGAATTGGAGGTCATTTTTTTTCAAAAAGAATTTTGCATTTGACTTTCAGAAGTTATGGACTGACTGTCATGACTTTTTTATAATGATAAGAACGGGAAAATATTTTTGCAGACTTCCTAACAGGTTGTTAACTCGCAATGTGAAGTTCAGTTTACCTTACATGCAATGAGTGGGCAAGCCGATTTATTAGATTAGTGATTGCTTAATATATTAATATACTATTTTCTATAACCTCTTCACTAAAAATCACATTCACTTTCTTTCCAAAATCATAGAATCATAGAATGCTTAGGGTTGGAAGGGACCTCTAGAGATCATCTAGTCCAACCCCCCTGCACACACAGGGTCACCTAGAGCACGTGGCACAGGACTGCGTCCAAGCGGGTTTTGAAGATCTCCGGAGAAGGAGACTCCACAACCTCTCTGGGCAGCCTGTTCCAGTGCTCTGTCACCCTCACTGTTAAGAAATTTTTCCTTAAGTTCCTATGGAATTTTTGGTGTTTCAGTTTCCGGCCATTTCCTCTAGTCCTATCAGTGGCCACCACTGAAAAGAGACCATCACCGTCCTCTGCACTCCCTCCCTTGAGGTACTTATAGACACTGATCAGGTCCCCTCTCAGCCTTCTCTTCTCCAGGCTGAACAGGCCCAGCTCCCTCAGCTTCTCCTCATAGGGCAGATGTTCCAGGCCCCTGATCATCCTTGTGGCCCTGCGCTGGACTCTCTCCAGAAGCTCCACATCCCTCTTGTACTGTGGAGCCCAGAACTGGACAAAATCATTGTTAAGAAGACATTCTAAAATGCAGGTTTACTATTAGGTCTCTGAAATAAAATATGTAAAATAAAAAATATAAAATATATGAAAATCCTCTAACAAAACTTTGAATTCCTGCACTGTATTTTAGTACTTCATGTTTGTTTGTTTGTTTTTAATCCTCTGAGTGACTAGGAGGTATTAATTCTCTTAAATCACCTATATCCTCCTGTCTTTATCATTTCTTTTTTTTTTTTTTTTTTGGCAGGAGTTAATATTACTTATTTTTTAATATTACAAAAACACCAAGGGATAGGTTGAGATTAAGTTCTGTTTTGGAATAGGCAACAGCCACTTTAAAAAGTTAGGGCAGTGCAGGGAAAGCATATGCATTCCTTGCACACTTTATGGCTAATATTAATCTAAAGATGAGTTGGACTTGCTCTTTACTTATTCCTTCTGTGACCATTTGAAGTAGCTTCTAGGAGATAGTCATATGACTTTATATGCATCTTCTCCAAATCCACAGATTCAACCTTAATATAATAGATGTAAAGCACTATTTTCAACTGTTATTTAAGTTTTCATTAATAGTTTCTGTTAATGGCAATGAAAACAATATTTTCTTTAAATAGATTGAAAATTAGTACATCGTTCCTGTATTTTCTGTTATGCCTTTCAGTTATACCTTTGCTTTTATATGTGTTTATGGGTGTGTGCATGCATGTTTGGTATGTATAACAGAACAAGTTGCTAGAAAGAGAGGGTAAAAAAGTTGTTTTTCTGTGAAGTACCTACATGCAATGCAAAAAAAATTTGAAATGCTGAAAATATACCCTAACTGCTCTTTTAATGCAGAATTACCGTGGAGTGTGGGAAACTCAGACTTCAGATTTTGCTATATCTGAGTTGATACACAAGTTTGAACCTGCCAATCAAAGCAATTGCCATGACCACGAGACTATCAAATCAGTGTGTCTTATTTCTGCTTTTAGTTTGTATACAAAATTCAAGATTCATTCATCTACATAGAGAGGAACTAATATTTTTATTCTGCCTTTTGTCTGTCTGAATGATTTTATGTCCGTCTTCCACTCTCCAGAGATTGCATTCTGGAGACAGAGATGATTCTTGACAAAATGTTAAGTGTGGATGAATAGGATTCTTTAATTAAATAATAATAATAATAACAGCAACAATTTCCCAGCCATTAACTCTGTAGATGTCTGTGGTTTTTATTTACTGTTTTCAAATCATATCCAGGGATGAAGAGCTTATTTCTTCTGTTACTGAAGGTCATAGCATCTTTTAAAATAACATTTAAAAAATATTTAGATGAGAAAGTTACGGCGTTCTGTGATTTATGGAGGAGTTCTTGGCATTGCTGTTTATGTGTCTTTTAGAGGGAGAAGATTAGCATGGAAAACACATATGCCTATAGATCAATTTATCTTCCTGGAAAGGCTCTCTTGTCATCTGCTTATTTCAGAGACAGAATATCATGGATGGATCTAAAAAAAGGAAATAACGGTGCTAGTGGGTAAGCTAAGAAAAATGGTTTTATACCATTACCTTCTTGGCCATTTTAGTGATTTAACGTATTTCATTTAGTTGAATTTCAGACAGCTGTTCCCAGAACATGGTTTCTTAGCACTAACTAACTCTGCAATTAGCTCAGGAAAGTTTTGAAGCTACTGACTATTTTATAGTGCAGAAAACTGTAAAGGAGCCACCTTTTCTTCCACTTGATTTCATCTTATCTTCCTAGTAAGGCCACTATGTTCAGAGGATTTTCTCATTGTGTCCCAGCTGTTCTCAGCAACCAGCCTACGGATCTTGGAAATGATGTATTCTAATCCCTCATTCCAGGATTTTTTTTTTTCATCTCGTTATGTGCAATTGTTAATATGAGCTATTAAATCAAATGTTTTGGTACACATGGAAAAATCTTTTTAAAGATATTTTTAAAGATTGAGGTGGCTTCATAGTTTAGGGATGATAAGACCAAAGCTTGTATAACGTAGTATGTGTAAATTTGGCACTCATTAATTGAAAGCGCTTCTGATTAGCATTGTATCTGCTTTATCTATACTATAATTGGCCAAGGTTATCTGGATGAATGACCTGAGAAGTCCCAGTGAAAGGCTGTGCTGTTTCTTTTGCATCAAGTTTTATGTAGGCATTATCAAGACAAAGGTCCACAGAGACACAAAACCAGTGTTGGCTTCTGATTATCAATAGTCACTTCTTGATCATGGAGTGCATCTAAGAGCTGAAAATAAAGTTTTTCCTTGCCTAGAATTCAAAATGTGAAAAGAGTCATTTAAGGTCTCAGAAAGGTAATGATGAGTACCATTATGTAGAAGTTCCACATACAACCAAAGGAAAGACTCGAGGAGAAGAGTTCACTATACTGCACATTAACATTTTATGTCTTCTATACTTCCTGCTAGTTTTAAGTAGATTTTGTCACTTTGAAATGCTTTTCCTGAAAAAAAAAATTAATATATGACTAATTAGAATTGGACTTTTGTATGGAGATCATCAAAATCAGGTTCTGGTAGCTAATCTAGTATCTAAGATATTCTCTTCTTCTTCCTCTGGCTGGATGGTCTTTCCTAATTCTGATCTACCCTTAAAAAAAAAAAACAAAAAAAAGAAAGCAACAATTCTTTTGTCTGACCTCAAAATCAGAGAGAGAATTCATGTCACCTGCTCAAAAATGACTTTAAAACACCCTATTGGAACTTAAAATTCAGTAGGGGAAGATAAATATAGGGGATAATATAAAAAAGTAGTACTCGGTCCTGGCACTAAGAAAAAGTCTGTTGAATAAACTCCCAAATAAGCTGGAAAAGCATATTGGCTGCTCCCTCTTTAACTGACAGATTAGGACGTGACCCGCCAGGGCTGTTTCTCCTGGGCAGTGTCCAGGTCTTTGTGCTGGGCTGTTGCCATTTGAATGACAAATCACCAATGTTCCAGACTCCTGACTGCTTTCTGCTCCTAGTGCTGCATTAGACGCAGGAATGTTTGTTACTACTTTGAAGGTTTCGACAAGAAAAGGAATATAAAATAGCATTCATAAAATAAGATTGAATTGTTAGACTGTAAAACGTTGAAAGTGACTGTGATTTTTTCCCAGAAATAGCAGGGTTTTGGTTTCAATTCAATAATCCTGAGTGTGACATAAGGTCATGGGTCATCAACTTAATCACTAGCAAAATCACGAGCAAAACTTAGCCATGCCAACAAGAGAAAAATCCTGGTTGACTCCTGTGTGTTCCTTCCTCTCTGGATGACTTTTGCTTGGGCATCCTTTGCCATGCACAAAGATATTCCGCAAACATATACACAATTTTAGAGTACAAATCAAAAAAATATTGAGTAGTACACACAGCAAATTGTTATGCTAAATACTCCTGCAGTAAGCATTAATGTGGTCACCACCTTGATGAGACACCTACTGCTGCCTCGGAGGCTGTTAGCCAGGTGTGGAAGGGTTGCCCTTCATGGCACTTTGGAACCAGCTCCCAGATCCTTGATATTTTTAGGTAGGCCTTGAGGCACTTTTTCACATCAGTGTTTTGCCACGTGAATCTCTCAGTTGCCATCTCAACAACTGCAATATTTTGGGAAGAGAAATAAAAACTCAGTTTGCCACTTCCCACTTGTTTGGAAGGAGAGGAGGCCCTGCTGCAGTGCTGCTGGTAAGGGGTTCATCTGGAAAGCCCCATGGGCAAGAGGAGCAGGTAGGAAGGGTGAAAGGCAGAGCTGATGAAGGAGATTTTG
>NW_010585977.1:179757-203965 GCF_000705375.1 Tinamus guttatus | reverse complement strand
GAATAGTTGACATGGGAGATGTTCAGAAGCTAGTGAAATTCAGCAGCTCGTCTGAATTTGGTCCTCTGGATCTGATCTGCTTGTCTCCTTGATGCCAAGGTATTCTAGGAACTTCAGTAGTGTTTCTTCCAATTGAGGCTTATAGAGGAAGAATATCCCTGCTGAATTCCAAAGACAATATTTCTGAAGGACATTGTAAGTCTGGATAGTTGCTCCCTCTCTCATAATTTTAATCATTGCTTAAATTGTTTCCTATATTTGTCTCATTTTAAAACTCTGACAACTTTTTGCAAATACAATGCATTATCTACCTTTGACTTGATGACTTTGCCTTTTTACATGCATCTCTTCATTTACATGCAGAACTAACAATGTCAGTGGATCAGTGAGATGGGGAATAAGAGCCTGACTGGGTAATTTTGGGCTCTTTAGTATTTTTAAACTGCTGGTTCATCCCCTGCAGCTGCCTCACATTTTATAGGTGCACTAAATTTGATGACCGTGAAGGATTGTTAAACAATATACTGTGATAAAAATAGTTCCCTTTGCTGACATTATGTGTTTTTTTTTTTTAAACCAGCTCCATAAATTACACCAACAGAAGCTATTTGCACTTTTTATTTTTTTCCAGAATTCTGACACAGGCAAGTTAAATTTTCTCTGTAAAACTCTTGTAGTTATTCATACAAAATACTCTTGTATATAGTCTTATTTAAGGACACTAGACTTTTCCACCACATTGTTCCTGGACCATGCACCTGGGAAAGTGTTACACAATATTCTTCTTACCAGGTTTTTGCAGAGCTAACATCTGAACACAATTAAAAAAACTCTTGTATGTATTTCAGGATAAACGAAGCAGCATAATTCCTGAGAAGCGAATGGAAAGCCTTAGCTGGCCCTGGTATTTTTGAAGAAATTTCATATACTGACAGGGTTGGTTATAGAAGCTTGCGTATATTATATGCAGTATGAAATAAGACTGACATTAAAGCGAGACTTTAAATAGTATCATTTAAATAAGAGATAAGCATTCAATTACCTTGATCGAATAGGTCAAAGAGTTGAATGAAAGTACTGTGGGAGATGCTGACGATTTCAATGGAAGAAAAGTAAAGGAGAAAATATATTCTCTTGAGTCAAGAAAGAAAATTGCAATAGAGAGAACAGTATTTAGAGGACAGGCAGTGCAGGCAAGCTGATAATAAGCTATATCATAACAGGTAAGGTCATTCCAGGAAACAATAGCATGATTATTCAGCTAATCAAAAGAATCAGGAAGGCAGTTTTACCTGCTGTTGTTTCGCAACTTCATACAAGGACACGCACTAGCTACTATTAAAAGTGTAGTAATTACATGGCTGCATTCTTTCTTCCAACTCTTAAGCTTAGCCTTGAACGTGTAAGGTCAGAAGAATTATATAAATGGAAGGATAAAATGGAAGGACAGACAGTCAGAACTGAGCAATAAATTCCACTCTGAGTATTTTGAATGGCTGTGAAGGGTGGGATTTGAAAAGTTTGGAAAGAAGTTCAGACATTCAGTACAATTTCATTGCCTAACGAGTAAAGCTTGAGAAAATCTATCCTTAAAATAACAGTATGTCACAGACTTTACGTAAATCAGGTACATGCTTTGACTCGTATGAAGTAGCTCGTACCAAGTATTTTCTTTCATATGGACATTTTTCCTGAAAAATTCAAATTAGCAGTCTGATAAGAGTCAAGTGCTGACAGAGTGTGAAAACAGGCTAAAGGAGAAAAAAACGAGCTTTCCTTCCCCTTCGTCCTCCCCTTTTCCTTTCATCCATGGTTGTAACTTCTGTAGTTAATGTCCCCTAACGGTCCAGAGCATTGACCCTCCATCTCTTTTCAGATTCTTGAATGCAAATCAGTTAAACGTGCTGGTTAAAATCTCTAAATTTAGTTCCTACTTAGTATCTCCCTTTTTAATGTGGAATGTGAAACATCTCTTTACCAGCTATCTTTATATACATACAGAAGATAAATGCTGATTATTTTTGGATGTATATGGATAATGGATGGATTATTTTTCATTTTATTACAGATATGCTTAATAGTGGTATGGTAATAAATGACCTGACCACTCATTTGCTTTTCATAAAAATCCTTTATTAAAAAAATACTAAAATAAGATAGGAATAAATTATTCCATCTGAAAAGATATACAAAGATATTGCATACCATGAAAGATTGAATTTTTAGAATCAGATGCCCTCTTATCTCTCCTTCTTGCACTTCATTTGGCTTGAATAAAGGGAATACAGTAAAATTTAGTGGGAGAAGAAGGCAGTTTAAGCAGGCAATGTTTCAAAGTTAGAGACAAACAGTAATAAACAGCAGCCCTAATGACATTGTTTGTGGAGGACGCACTGGCAAGACTAGATTTCACTAGGTTGTGAGAGCAGTTCTGGCAGAACAGCAGGATCTTGCCAGAGGCTACCTGGGAGTCTGTTCCAAGGCCATGTGACATAAATAAAGCATATAGGACTCTGGTGTTACAGTGCCTAGTTAGTTTTGCTTTCTGATTATCTCCTAGGATTGTAGTGCTTGAACCATAGCATTCAAAGTCTATTTACTATCAACAGCTAGCTACCGATTTGCACAGTTTGATGGCATTTCTTGGAGCCCTATTGTTTCTTACAAGGAAAGAACAGCCTCAGCTTGGGTAAATGAAGTGGGGAGGGTGAAAAAGCTGATAAGATGAACTCGTAGTTCAACACTAATGAAAGGAAATCTGTCATCAGCTCAGTTGGATTATAAATTGAAAACGGTAGATTCACAATTGACAAGAGTAATAGCAATGATAGGTTTCCACTTGTGCTTGGTTCTTTGTAATTGTTTTCCTAAGATGTTCATATAAAAACAGTATGACCATACACCACAGCACTTTTTAAAAATAAACCCACTCTGTTGTTGTAATTTAGATTTTTTTTCTGCTCCTGGAATAGTGCCAATTTATGAATCATTCACCTTACCAGTGATTGCTAAAATAGAGCTAATCAAAATTTAATGAAAATTTTAAGCTTCATATGTATTTTTAAGTGCCCATGAAAAGTTTCAGAGAATGGCACCATCCCCTTGCTCCCATTATGTCTGGGAAGGAAGGGGAAAGCAGGCCAGGCATTACTGCTCAAGAGGTACTTTGCTGTGTCTGGTCTTCATTGCCCCTCCTACTCCAATGGAGAAAATTGAACATAGTTTTCATATAAGCCCAAACCACAAGGACTATTGCACCCTTCAGAATGAAAAAGCAGAAATAAAACCTTACAGGAGAGTAAGGTTAACAGACCATTCTCATAAATTCAGGTAAGTGCAATCAAATCAGGCCCTGCCTATGGTTCTCAATGCTAGGATATTACCTTTGGCAGACCCAGAGTCTCTTTAAGGCTCAATAATACTAGACATTGACATCCTGTCATGAAGCATTAGTTAAAACATTGGATCTAGAGCAGCTGAGGGGGATGTAATATGTGTGTAGGTGTTTGAGAAGCACGGATATGAAAAAAAATGAGAAATTGTTGAAGCTGATTATGTAACTGTGAGCTCCAGTAACTTGGAGAGGTGAAGGTAAATACGGAATGGCTCAAGTTGCAGTAAAGGTGATTAGTGAAGTCCATTGATGAGTTTACTCAGAGGCAAAAATAATTTCCTGATAATGGAATTAGTACACTTTATGCTTAAATCAATAGCAAGATACTTACTGTCTTCTCTGGGAGCTGAGTGAAGACGGAGATGACCTTGCAGATAGCTCCTGATTCCGTTTTTATGCATCCATGAAGATTAACTGCTTTAGCCAGTTCTCCTTCACAGAAAGGCATCTCTTGCTAAGTCTTTACGGAGTCCCTTCCTGTGTATTTCTTTGCATGTCAAACCCACTTGAGGTGATGGAGCAAACCCCCTTTATGTAAAACTCTGGGATTTGGAAATAAAATTGAACAGCTTGCTTAGGTCCGTGAAGCGATGACCAAGGGATAAGAGAGAAGGACTGAGCAGCTTCTGGAGGTCTCTCCTAACCCCATTCTCTGTGTTTCTGCCATTGCATCAGCTCATTAGTGACACTTAAAATTTGTAGGGGTAGGGGCTGTTCCAGACTCTCCAATTTTTCTCTCTCTCGGAGTTAAAAAGAAATAGCTAGATTTGTCTCTGCCTTACTGACTTAGGGAAATAACGTCTCCGAAATTTAGGACAATATAGCCACTGGATTTTTGTTACATTCTGCATCCTTCCTTCCCCACAAGCAATCAAAACAAAAAGGCATAAAGGCTCAGGTGGAATGACATCCTTTCCCAAATGTTGCTGCATCATTATTTTCCTTGAAAGGCCATGTGCTTTTGTCTGTTCTTTAAAACTTAAAAATGAAATCTATCCCGAAAAACAGATTGGGATTCCTTCCTGGAGTTTTAAGCGTATCATTTGTTACTCGGGCCTTCCTATTTTGGCTACTGGCATGTCAAAAGAAAAGGCTTTAGTGAAGCCATATGAAGATCCCAGTAAGGTAATGGATGCTTGCTTTTAGCAGGAGCATTGTTATCAGGCAGGACTGCACCTCTCTTTGGGCCCAATTTTGACTACCATATCAATGTTGGGCCTTCATTAAGGTTATGTGCTTGGAAAAGGTAAAACAGCAGCATCAGTAAATAAAAATAGGGAAATACTGAGAAACTAAAGGACGTTTTGCCTCTATTCTTACACTGGAGACTCTTTTTCTGCTAAAGACTTGCTTTCCCCACTGCATCTGTGTTCTTAGCATGTTGGGTAGACTCTTGGCAAACTCCAAGGAGAGCTGATAAACACTAACTCCTTGATAATATTAAATCATTGTAAATGTGATATAAATCATTCAGAAGAGTCTTCAAGATTATTATAGCTAATAGAGAATAGAATTGATAGAACAGAAATATTGGTCACCATAACTGTATATATCCATATCTGAATATACATTCAGCTAGAGAACGACTGACAGAGAGATACATATTACATAGTCAGCTAGAGCTAAACCAAATATTAAAGTATCAAGACCAGGTCATTAATTCAGCTGATGAGTACCTTGCAGCTAAGAGATAAATTGTTGCTGTTAAGAATCTTGGAGTGTCTATGTGAAATATAAAAGTGTTTTTTATAAATTACTCGTGTGAACGCTCAAATAAATTGATTAAATTCAGACTTTTGGCAGTCCCAACCCCAAAGTCTGCAAATGAAGTGGTTAAAAATAATGTTCATAAAAATATATATTTAATCCTGAATACGCAAAATTAAATTTCTAATGTATGGTAATTAGCATTTCTACCTGCTTCCATATAAGGATGATTTGCAGTAATAATTGCGAGGAAAATGCAGTAACATTTGAAAAGTATCATATTGCTATTAATCATGCATAGATTTACAAACATGTATATCTGATCGATTAGGTTTTTTTGCCTTTAAATTACCTACATATATATTAAGTATTCCAGTTTATAATGTGTCTCTAAATTATTTCTCTAGACTCACTAGGTAATAAAAAACTTACAGTGTTCATAGATCTAAATCTCATATTAGCTGAGATTTAGTCAGGAATTTCATTAAATTGAGTGAAATTTTGCTCAGATAGGACTGAATAGAAGCCTTCTAAACATTGAACTTTTTGGATACTGGCTATGACGTGGCTTTACTGCTAAAGTGAAAAATGACGACAAAATTTTATTTAAAAATATTTAATTATCAGATATTTCACACAGAATGCACATAAGACACTGAGTATGTCCCAAAGAAATTACAAAGTAAAAAGAAACTGTATCAAATACCTGAGAAACTAATATCGTGCTGTTCTTAGAAATCATAAATTTTTGGAAGTGGTTCTAGCTTAATTTATGTTTCAACTAAAAATGAGCTCTGCACAAGCTACACATTTTTGGGAGGTGGAAGCATCAGCAAAGCAAAAAGAGGAGAAAGTGAAAGAGTTATAACATAAAATGAGAAAGCAGGGATGTAGCTAGATGTCAGAAAATATTCTTAAGATCAGGGCGCAGTCAAGGGTCCTTTCTAAGGGCCCAAGTTTTTGTTAATAGGAATGTGGAAGGGCAAAAAGTTGCAGAGATGTGGGAGTCTACAAGGAGATGTAAGTACAAAGCGGGAAAACATGCAACAAGGAATGAAAGAAGTTTTCAACCACGGGAAATTTGTGCAAATGGAAGTTGCTCCAACGTTGTAAAGAAAGGAAAAGCAGCGCTTCTTTGCAAACTCTGCAGGGGGTAGAAAGGTGCGCAGGATGGTGAGCAGCCCAGCGTCGTGAGAGCTGGAGGCAAGAGCTGGACGCACAGGTGACCAAGATGACAAGTTTTTTGAGGCTTTGCTATGTTCTATTCAGCTGTAGAGCATTGGAGAGGACTGGGCAGAAGCACAAGAGATCAAACCAGCCTCAGAAGGAGAAATCATTACAAAATAGGAAGCCTAAAGTAGCAAGTATTTTTGCCATAATTTCTGCACTTCCTTTGTGTATATTTACCTTTGAGCCTAATCCTGGGCTGATTAATATCTTCAGACTTTTCATTTGTGGGCTTTGAATCATAGTATTAAAATGCTTGAGGATGTGCAGGGAAGTAGAGATTCACATCCGCTCTCAGAATATTAATATTCTCATGAAAGCATTATACCTTTTTACATTAATTAAAAAGAAAAATACAATGAAAATCATTGATTAAAATAATATTTGGGGTATAACTTAACCAAAACATGTTTTCTACAATCCTAAATCTCATGATTTTGTTTGGGAGATGCTGAAGACAACTTTGACTACATGTAATATCGAATAGAGTTTCTCTGAGCTAATGTCTCTCAAATGTCAGATTAGTTGGGTCCCATCCGGAAGAGTCACTGCAATGCTCTCCCTAGAGCTGCTGTTCTCCAGCGTAGAGATGAAAATGAAATCCCTGGTCTTGCTATGGCAAAAAATTCTCATTATACTTTTAAAAGTAATGTTGCGATCAAGTGACTTTTCCAGTACATCTTCATTCTAATGACACATTGGAATTCTTAATATCATCTTAAAAAAGTACATGTGTGCTTTTCAATAAAGTATATTTCCAGACTGCAGTTAATCAGAGGAAAGATTTATTGCTTTATATTGAATAACCGTCTTACTGCTGGGTTGAGGTCACTGTAAAGTGTACCTATAGTTGAGGACATGGTTGAGAGCCTTGCTGAAAAAGGGAAATAAATTAATATCCTATCCTTGTTTGTTCAAATTAATTTATGATTGGTCAGTTTAGGCAAATGAGTCACTTCATTAAAAGAAAAGTGGATCCTTAAAAAGAATAAAGCTTTGTGAGAAGTTTGATGTATATACAATATTGAGAGAAATGAGCTATATGATTGAAGTGAAGAAAATAATGGAACAAAGGATAGACTAATAACTTTTTTTAGTAATTACTTGTAAACATATAATGACACAATAATGATACTTATATATATATATAAGATCTTATATATATAATACTTGCATAGGAAAACAAAAATCCTAAATATCTTGTGTTTCTTTGAACTTCTGCTCATAATTCTTAATTATCTTTAAATATCTTTACATGATCAAATACGTGAATATGCATCTTATAAAAAGAAACAATTTATTAAATAAATAGAGAATCTGTAGAAAGGATTTAAGTAGGTTGTAGTACATTGTAATCTGTTCATAGGTCAACCATGGGTAAGCAGGTTATTTTACCTAACCACTTTATAAGATACCTGCTGGTGTCAATTTGGGGTACAGACTGCAAGAAAGATGAAGACTGATTGAGTAAGAAAGTAAAAGTAATGATCATAGGCCTAGAAAAATATGCCTGATGAGAGAAGTTTGATCAAAGGTGTTGGTTCTTCTGAAGAAGGGTAATTGCCACCCATTTTCCTCTTGGTCCTGAATGATGTCAAAGTTGGCTGCAAAGTGGCAGGAATGAACAGGGTTCACTTTCCTGGTGAACCAGACAAAAATGCTAAGGAACAATATTGCAGCATGTGAGATTCACATTGGAATTATGGAGCTTGTATTAGCAGTAGAGATATTTCAGCACTAATGTATATTGCCTGAGGATGTTGCAAAATCATTCTCAGTGAGGTCTTTGCTAACAGATTGGACAAACATTTATCAGGAGCAATACAAATGGGTTTTTGTGGGAGACAAAGAAACGAAATAGCTTCTTAAGTATGTCCTTGTTTCTGCTGTCTGTTCTGCCGTTACACTTCTATTTTCAAAATCACTAAACTATGCCCTGTCTGGGCTCACTAAGATAAATTTCCATTGACCCAAATATGAGTAGTAGTATATATATCATGACTGCCCCCTAAAAATATGTATTTTATTAGTGGTGATACTGTATTTTATTAATAGGTACTGAATGAGAAATGTGGATTTGTGATTATATCCTTGATACCTGTTAGACCAAACCTTGCTATCAGGCACTCAGCTGTCTAATTAGCTGATTGAACCTTGGTGACCTTTTGGTAATTTAGCAGTTGGAAATAATCCAGGCATGTGTATATATACATATCAAAAGCTACTGATTTCTACATGCTAACTTTTAGGTGTAGCTTAGTTGTCCCATGCAAATTACCTTAATATAATTTAATGATTTCATTACATGTCAGTTTGCGTGAAATCAAATACCTGATTTATTTATTTATTTATTTATTTACCAGAATGGACAGAACACACACATATTTCACTGGTTTCTAAGTACCATTAGCTATTTATGTGCAAAGAAAAGAGTATATGAAAAAGTGTTAATTTTGTGATGTAAAATACAATGTGTTCTTAATGCTCTTAAAAAGCAATATAGTATGGGCAGTTTTTTGAAAGATTCCTACTGTGGTTCAGGTGCAAGAAAAAGAATTAAATGCCAAAAATTTTGGCCTAGGTAAAAGGTATTTCAGCTTTTGTGCTGAACTATGCTTACAGCTAGAAAATGTTTTCCTATAATGTAACCTCAATCTCTCTTAATCTAAAGTGATCACTTCTCACATTACCTGTTGTGGATGCAGAGAACAACTGAACACAGTTGAACCGAACTCAATTCCTCTTCTCTCACAGTCCTAGTACATTTGAAAGCCCAGAGTCTCTCTTTTCAGTACTGCTGTTGCCTAAAAGAAAGTTCCTGATCCTGTTAATATCTTATGATTTTATTCTGCTGCTCATTTAGGCTACTCCAAAATGGAAGTATTTGATTAGCCTTAATTCAGCGATACGACGCTGTGGTGACAGTATCTTATGACAAGGAGTTCTTTCATCTTTTCTCATATTAAGCAAGGCTATATTTTCAAAAAAATAGGACTGACCAACTTCAAGACATTGCTCTAAGGTAGGGGGTGAATATAGAGTGCAACAACTATTGAGTTGCAATGTGGAAATTTGTATTCCACAACCAGTCAGAAGGAAAGGACCACACTGGAACTGATTCCATTATTTTAGCAGAACATGCTGAGGAAATTGTGGCTGGTCCCATGGTTGTTAAAATTCATTTTCATGAATTTTTGTTTTCAACTCATTTTCAGTAGTTGCTCTGCTCTCGTATGGGACATATCCTATCCTGATGTGGTTTGGAGACAGTTTCCCCTCCCACTGAGAAATAGGAGTCCATTTTGCATGTGTGTGAGGAAAGTCTTGTCCATAGCCTTGGCTTCATCCTCCGAAGAACGCTCCCAATGTCTAGGATGAGCTGATACTCTTTTCAGCATAATTCTGGAGAAAAATCACTCGTCTTTGAAAAATCTGAATCCAGCCGTCTCAATACATAAATTTAGGAGAAACTTCGAGCAAAATGATGGCTGTAAAATGAGAGAAGTGAAAATCTTCTGGTTCAGCTAATCATCCTGTCATTTCAGAAATCAAACCCTTTAGCTATTTTGATGGAAGTAAAATAATGTATATATACATATATATACATATATATATATATATAACTTCTCTGATGGGCTTGATGTAGTAGTTTAAAATTTCTTTATGGTACAACTAACCTCTATCAGAGATTTGCAGAAGACTGGTGTGACCCTCTGTCTTTACATTATATTTCAGGCACTGATCAACAAAGGTGAGACCAAGTGTGAGTGAAACTAGACAACAGGCAACAACATTATTTAGGGAGCAGTGTACGGATAGATGAGAACTAAAGATTGGTATAATATTTTATCATGCCTTTCATGTGGTGGAGTGCCTAACAAAAAAAAAATGTGTTCCTTGGATCTATCTAGAATTCCTCCAGTGTGATCAGCAGCATCTGTAGAAATGAAGCACATTCTCACCAGAGAGGTGAAGGCAGGAGGCTTCATAATTCATGAGCTTCTGGTTTCTCCTTTGTACTGGTGTAATTTTCAATCTTTTAAGTTCCTATAACAGCCCATGATAAAATCAGACTGTAAAATTAATGGTGCTAGTTGAACTACCAACTTCTCCGGACAGGTCCAGAGCTAAATTGTAGGCTATGAAATCCTGACCAGAAGAGAAAAATTTGCAACTGACCTCCCTTTATTTGCAGAGTACAATTAACTTCACATCTTACAAAGCTCCTGGAGTGAGGAAAGTAATCAGCTCACTTACTTACAGACTTTGTGATTTTGGAGGTTAATGGCACAGCATAACTAGGCCACCTTCCAGTCGCCAGGAAAGCGCAACACTTGATCCATGTTTGAACAGCAAGGCTTCCTGCTGCTGAGAGCAGAGAACAGCACAATGGCAGCTTCTTATTGAAGACATTTGGTTCTTGTTAAAAGAACAACAAAATAAAAAAGTCAGAAATAAGATCGACAGAGTCAATCCCTCAATATAGTCTATTGATTGTTGAAAATACATGGAAGCTTTGAAGAATTCCTTTGAATTAAGGTATAGATAGTTTGTGTATTAACTACTAATATTTTATTTAAAAGCTTGTGTCTAAACTGGAATCTTTGCCTATGACTACTCCCAGTCCTTGGAAAAGCTAGAGAACTGAGACTATGCATCATGATTTATGTTTAGGTAGGTTTATGGCCAATGCCAAATCTGTTCCTGCCATTGGGACTGAAGAACCATAGAGGAAGTGAAGCAGATTTGGATTGCAAAATACTCAAGTATTAATTCACTTATCATACCAGCAGTTGTATCCTTGAAAAGCAAGGAATATTAAAAAGATAAAGAAGTATTTAAGGAAACATATTTATTTCAAGGAAGGCATATCTGCCATTTATACTTGTTCACTTATATTAAGATGGATTCAGAAACAAGAACCGAGCTTGTGCATAATCTAAACTACAAATGACCTCACCATTGCCCCAAAACGTTGCTTCTTGATTCAGTCTTTTAATGAACTGAGTACTAGCAATTTGAGGAGTTTTCCACTAAGAGCCCAAAGAGTCTGAAAGTTTTGTGTAAAAGTTGTTTATTTTACTACTAGTATTTTTATTAGCCCTTCCAATGATCTATGTGGTTTCTTCTGGGCCTGCATAAAAGTATGTACATACATAAGATCATTTTCATAGATCTTCCCAGATATAACTGATTTGGCTGTGGCATTCTTTCTTAGCCCATATTTACTAGAAGACATAATTAAATTGTTAGCCACGTTAAAATCTCTCAGAGTGCGCAACTGGCAGTAGTAGTTTTGCATGGGAATTAAATATTTTAGATCTTGTAATAAGCAGTTTCTCTAATTTTGTGTTTTTCTTCGACATATCACTTCACACTTAACTATAAATAATAAACTACTTAGCTCATACATATCAGTAAGGAACTAAGAAGTGAGAGATTGCTTGCTTAGTACCAGAAAGTACTTTGGAGAACATCAAATCCCCTGACAGATGAGGGTTGCCACAAGGATTTATTTTGTTCAGGCTTTAACTAAAATAGCTTCAGTTGCATTTTGCTATTTAGGGTTATTGAAATAGAAGTTTATAGCAAAATGATTTATAGGCAGTAATTGCATTTCCCAGCTTACCTATTTCCATAAATGAAATCACAGATTCACTCTGTACTCGATCTTGAGCACAACAATGTCAATATTTGTATATTCATCTGTTTAACTAGAAAGTAGTTTTCCTTTGTTCCTCCCCAAAATACTTAGAACTTTCATAACACATGCTAGTGTTGATTTTTTTCCCTGTTGCGAGATGCAGAGAAATGTGTTTCTATTTTTGTAGTATTTTGAATGTTAATTGAAAGAACCATATGAATTTTAGATGGTGGTGAGGGAGACATAGCAAAGATAAATATTCTATACTTTGACTACTTAATCAACATGCTGCAACTGAAGAAGCGTAAAAAATATTGAGTCTGCTGTATGCACGGAATTTAAATCTTAATTAAATCAGCTTTGCTGGTGGAGATAACGCACACAACCAAATCTGCTCTTTGATCATTTGATTAGACAAGATGATGTTGGGCTGAAGGAACAAGAACCATCATATTTTGACCATTCACTCTAGAATAAATATTTGCAGTGTTACAACATTCTAGTGTGAGATAAGTGAATTCTTAGTCCATTTTCTGATAGTGAAATGATAAGCAGATAAATTAGGAGATTTAGGTAAAGACCAGTGTGAGAATAGAAGATTGCAGGACAACTCATGAAGTTATGAAGTGATGTAGTGAAGATATGTAGTTTCACACTTCACTAAATCTAGACAATTTTCCAGTCCTGTGCTATAACTAACTGGCTATGTATTACTTAAAACAGTGGACTTAGTTACTGGAAATAAAATGTTTCCTATGAAGACTAGAGGCAAAGGAATAAGGGATGACAAACTGATATATCCTAAAAAGTTGCTTAAAATCTTCCACATTATTCTCCCAGATTGTCCTTGCTAATGTCACTAATAAGAACACTTTCCTGCCTATCTTTCCCTCTTATTTTTACAGTACTCTCTTTTTGTTGTCTAAGTAAGTTGTCACTTTGTTGGCTTTCTAAATTATCCATACTTCAAAATCGCCATCAGGCCAACAGACCAGTCTGAGAATTATTGCTTCATATGTTAAGAGTGACAGTTACTTAGACACATCTTTTAATTATCCAGTCTGATTGGTGTCTACTACTGTGCTATGCTAGAGACAACAAAGCCTTTACTTGAAAAATCTATATATACTGGTTAATATTATTTGCCTAGGAATTGCTTCAGAGTGCCTGTTAAATCAGTGTTTCTGTCTCAGCTTTTTGGTGGTCTCAATTTTATTTCTTCCATTTTCTCTATCCATAATATTAATGGCAACTGATATATGCATGTGGGGTCTGGGAGGAGTCTTCTGAACCATCCCCTGAATTCGAACCTGACCACATTTGTTAGTTCAGCCCAAAACTCCTTTCTGATTTTAGTAAGCATTTGTTGAAATGCAGAATTTGGATACATAATCTTACATGAACAACTGTAAATGTTATATAAATGGATCCTATTTTAGACATTTCTAAAACACTTCATACCAAAGCTCTGTTGTCTGTAATGCTTTTTAGCATACAATTATTCATAGTTGTCATGAGTTAAAAATGCTACTAAAGAGATAGTAGCAAATATTTTTCTGTATGATTTTTTTCCTTAAGTGTTTACAGGACTCACTGCAATTTGTACATAGATTTTAATTAATTATTAGGCATATGTGACTGTCAGTCAATAATTTAGATGCTTCTGGCTTACAGTTTTTGGAATGCAGCTTGGTTTATGAAGAGCGAACAAATATACCATTCCATCTGTTCACCAAAGCCACCTGGCACAAAATAATTTGGGGCATAATTATGTAGTTGGCAAGAGTTTCAAAAAAAAGATTTCTGGAGTTTTAGTCTGCGTAGATGCTTTCTTTGTAGTGATGGAAACCTGAGTAATGCATCAAGGAGCGGTGCTTTTCCTCACAACTCCAAATAAATTGTGTTCACCTTGAAAATAAAGTCTAACATCGATGAATGTAAGAATTGAGAGAGAGACATGAAATAATCCTGAGTGTGTGATGCCATGGATGGGATTGAAGAAGGTTGTTGTTAGAAGCAGTTGAAAGAAGTCACGTGGGAGGTGCATCCTTGTCCTTTTAATCTCCTTAGGCTTGGGACAGTTTGGGGAATGATTTTTCCTGCTTGATAGCAACACGACTATTTTTCAGCACCCCGTTTTTACAAGACTGCTACATCTGCAAATCTATTTCCCCATCCTTTCAGTGGTTAAATTTCATCCTTAATCCTCCAGAAGCCCTGACTACAGGCAGAAAGAACTTGGCAAATTATTTTCAAAGCAGAAGGAAACTTTCTCCTTTTAATTCCTGGAGAGGGAAAAAAGTTTGTACAGTATTCGCTGTAGATTAGATAAAACTTCTGAAGTAGCAGAAAAATGATGCACAAAAAATAAAAGAGGGGTAGATATGGTTGCGTATAGTCTTAAAGTGTAGAATTAGCAAAGAAAATTTGCATGAGGAATGCATGTTTGTTCTATATGATAAAGTTGCTGCTGGAGCGAAGAGGACATAATGCGCTAAAGACAATAGTGTAGATATGGGTCACCAAGAAACTTTATCAGGTAGCTGGCAAAAAGCTTAGTCCTTTTTTATTGTAACATGTATGGGAACATGAAACAGGATCTGAAGCTTGTCATAAAGTCCTACAGGTTGCAGTGGTTCAGAGAACCATCTTTATAGTTGTTCTGCATGTTACAGAAGGGGACAAGTGCAAATTTGTGACAGAAAATACAGAGAAAAGTTATTTTCACAAAGGGATTATATACAAATTAGAAACATCTGCTCAAAATTGGTGGTTTTGTTTGCATTTACTTCTTCATGGTCAAGTATTGTCTTGCTGTTCTGTAGGGTTTGGAGAGAAGGCCTCCTTTGTTTTAATTTTTGTGTGGTTAAAGTCATTCAGCTAACATTCAGTTTAATTAAATGGCTTTTAAGTTTTAATTTTAGTGAAGGGAAAAATTACTGATCATTAAAATAATTGAATGCTTTTTCTTTTCTTTATTCTTTTTTTTTTTCTTTTATTGTGGCAGATATCAGGGAAGAGCCTTTGAGATAAGTTTAGTACTAAAAAAATCCTGGTAGTCTGTAAAAATACGTTATCTGCAATGAATAAAAAAGGATTGTTGATATTGTTAATTAATAAGAGATGAATTAGTCTGGAACCTGACACTTAATTTACCTCAGTAATTGCATTCAAGGAAAATCTGGGTTTATTAGGCTGTGGTTCTGAAGAAGTAGCCCTTTCATACATTTGTAAAAAGTTATGGATTTTCAGCTAAAAATCTTGATTTGAATATGGTCTACTGTGAGGAGAAATTTAGGGAAAAAATGATATTGTAAGGTAGAGAAATATATTTATATATTTGAAAATATATATTTCTTATGTTGAAAGTACATATTGCTTCACTGGAACATTATGCAAAACTTTCCCACTCGGTACAATGTGCCCAAACAAATACCCAAAGCCACTCTTTAAAAGTCACATGGGGAGCTGCCAGTAATAGGCGTAAGTCCTGGTGGAGAAAAAAAATGTCCTAGTGGATCAATGTCTTCTTTGCACAGTGAGCGGAGATCGGTTTTCTCTACGTCTCTCTGTAAGCTTTTATTTCTTATCTTACACCCATTATCATGGTACTCAAGTGCCTTTTCCTTTGCTTATCTTCTGTACAGTTCCTTGTGTTCTTACTCTTCCAACTCCGTCTTGACAGTAGATGTTATGAGTACAAGTGTTGTCTGTGTCCGTAAAGGATAGGCTGCCAAACCTGTGCTGAATGCGGATAGAAATTCATCCATTTTGTGCTGTATTAGTGAACTACTCACATTATCCTATACAAGTCAATTGAGTAATCTGTTTTCTAAGTATTTTTAATAAGGCAATATTATTAAGACACATTGGAAATGGACTCATGCTTTTTAATTTAAGGCATGAGAAGCCACAGTGTGCCTTTTTACGGTGTTACCCTTTCATTTCAAGGTAGAATTGAATAATAGCATTTGAAAGTTAACATAAAAGGGACAGCTATGAAGTCCATCTGAACTAACATTCAGTCTTTGCCAAAAGCCGCCATGAGAGAGAGAGCAAGGCAAGGCCTCCAGACCCTCCCTAGATGATTTCAGAATGACTCAAGGCACAATTTCACCACACACACTTGCCTTCTTTACTAAAACACATGCAAGAGTGTGTGTTGGGTTATAAGATTATTTTGAGACATCGTCTTTGGCAGTTTCTTGGAGTTCAAAGACATCCGTTGGTGTTGACTGGCCCACAAGTAGGCAATGAGAAGCATCACGTCCCTGCCAGGGTACTCCTTGGCCTGGCTGCTGGTGTCACACAAGTTGTGAGGACCTTCCCCGCCAAGTGCAGAAGTTTTCTCAGGAGGTTGAGACAGTCAGCATTCAGGAAAAGAAGGTGTTTTCCAGAATTTCCCTGTCTCCCTGGAAGTAGATGCTGTGAAGAAAATGAGTAGCTTTTCCTGAATATTACAGGCTGTGCTTGGTGGCATGTGACCCACAAAGGCTCTTGCAGCTTCCTAACGAGAGTCTATTTGCTTTTGTCTTTGGTCAGGAATACTAGAACCACCTTCTGTTTCAGAAACAACCATCTTATGAAATCTCGAAGAGTGATTAGGCCAGACCTGGTGTACCTCCTGTCTGCAGGAAGGCTGTCACTTGACCTCACGCTTATGCTCCATGGCTGTGGACCCCCACCATCACCTACTGCTTTCCCAGCTCCCACAGAGAGCATTTGCCTCATATCCAAGCCTTGCAGTGTAAACACCATGCACACACATATTTTCTTTAATCTCAACAATTTTGTCTGCCTGTATGTGTGCACAATTCCCATTTCTGTACGTTCCCCATCTTTTTTTCTTTCTCTTTCTCTCTCTCTTTTTTTCATTCTCTCTTTCTTTCTCTTTCTCTCTCTTTCTCTCTCTTTCTTTCTCTTTCTTTCTCTCTTTTTCTCTCTCACTCTTTCTCTCTTTCTCTTTCTCTTTCTCTTTCTCTTTCTCTTTCTCTTTCTCTTTCTCTTTCTCTTTCTCTTTCTCTTTCTCTTTCTCTTTCTCTTTCTCTTTCTCTTTCTCTTTCTCTTTCTCTTTCTCTTTCTCTTTCTCTTTCTCTTTCTCTTTCTCTTTCTCTTTCTCTTTCTCTTTCTCTTTCTCTTTCTCTCTCTCTCTCTCTCTTTCTTTCTCTCTCTCTCTTTCTTTCTTAGGGCTGCTGATGTATTTTACATCCATAAACTTTCGCAGCATCACGATCGCTGCAGTTGTGCACGTGCATATGGGTCCTTGATTGCTCTCAAATGGAAAAAAAAAAAAAAAAAAAAAAAAAAAAAAAAAAAAAAAACAAGAAATAACGACACAAGACACGATTTAATGAGGTTTAATGAGGAAATAGGGCTTGGACAAAAATGGGCTCCGATGAGCACTGGGACGGGAATAAAGATGCAGGGGGCACTTGTTTAAAAATCAGTCGCCAGCGTATTGCTGTTCGCTTTTACGATTTTTCTTTTTTTTTATAATAGCCCTATGTGGACTGGCCACTAGAGGGGGGATGGATACACGTTTTGCTCTTGTGCTGCAGCTGTAGGTCCAGTTTCTCACATTGCACATGAACTTTTCCAAGTCTTGCATTCTGTTGCTTTATCTTTACTGTAACTTTACCTATCAATTCTATCCTTTCCTAATTTTTGCTTTAGCGGAACTGGGTACCATTTTCCAGCTGATGGCATAATAATGATTTAAAACAAGTTATTTAATTTTATTAAGTAAGTTATTTATTCGCTTACATATGCATTTTAAATGCTGTTTCACTTTTCTTTTTCACCCCTCTCCAGCCTTATTTCCCCTCTACAGCCTGAGAGAGTTTTCAGTGAACTCTCCGTAATGAGAATTGCTCAGTTACTGCATATAATTTACATCTCAAAGGTACGGATGAGCAATTTTCCTTGCACTTTGTTTTCCACTTAGTATTTGACAGCTTTGAATTTCATCCATCAATGTTTACATAATCCTCAGCCTTTTGGAAGTCCCTCTGCACATACGCATGGTTTTCACTACCTTCTGCAACATAAATAATCAAAAAAAGCATTGCCACCCATTTCTGAATGGTTGCTAGGATGATTCAGCAAGCCTGGTCCTGCGAGCCGCCTGCTCTCGAGCTTTTGCTGTATTGAGTAAAGGCCACGGTGGATCTGGTCACAGAGCTGCTCTTCTGTGACCACAGAGCATGTCTTTTTAATCTTACTCTCTGAATCTCTTTTAATGGCATTTTGTCAAAAAAGAAAAAAAAAGAAAAAAAAAGATAGAAAAAGATAGAATTGTGTTTTATTATACCACTTTATCAAGATTTTCCAGGTTTTGCATTACGGAAGCCACTAATTACACTTTTTTCCTTAGACTTATATTAAACAATATAACAATTGGATCCCATATAGAGTATTCCCACTTAAGCATTTGCTGGTAATGGCTGATAGGATCACCTGAGGAACTAACAGTAGTCTGATGGCCTAAAAGTTCAGAATCGCATGACTGTTTGTCCCTATTACACCACATGACTGACCTTAGGTAATCTGGATATGATCCTAACAGCCACTGAGATAAGGTATTATGATCATTTCCAATCAGCTCCAAAAAGGGCTCCTAAGAGCACTTCCAATTAGCTCTAAAGTTTCAGCACATTCTAGTTATTCACCTTCTGGTGCAACAGCTACTTTTACTAGAAATCTGCATTTTTTTACCAGCTGCACCACTGATTTTCACACCTTTTAAAATTGCTCCATGCACAACATTTAAGCCTACTGCTTTGTTGTTTTAAACACACCGCATTGCTTTAAACACTCATTTTTATACCTCAGGTCCGAGTGTCTCTATTACCTGGGAACAGTGAGTTTGAGGCAGATTTTAGCATTTTTCTCAAGTTCGAATTTTCAGACCTTGCTCATCAAAATCCTCGTTTGGAGTTGTCATTAACAGCCATAGCTTGACTGCTTCGTTGCTAATGAGAAGTGACAGATTGGGGCTAGGTTATTCTACATAATAGGAAAATATAACCAGAGGGAGGGGGGAAAAAAAAAGAGAGAACTTTTCAAATCATTTTTTCTTTAGAAAGATATAGACTATAACTAAGGGTATGAAGAAGACTTTATGTGGAAGATCTTTCTTCTATCAGTGAGAAGGACACTGACACTTGTGTAATCAATGAAATACATGCATAAGAAAAATAACAGTAAGGGTTTTGTTTCATGCTTTTGCTAACTTGAGCATCATCATGTGCAACAGGTTTTGTGTTGTGTTTTTTTTCTTTACCCCCAGTAGAGGGTATTTCAGGTGTATTTCCTGTACCTACTATTTACCATCGCCGTTATTCTTAGTGTTTCAGGCCGTACAGTTCGGGTTCACTTTGCTGGGCAGCGCTTGCGTAGCAAATTAGTTGCAATCAATTTGTGGGGCCATTTGAAGTGCCAAGAGCATCGATGCTGTGTGGTTGGTGGAGGTCCTTAGGGTTCCCCACGATGGGTTGAGGGGATGAAAGCTAGTGCATATAGAAAAAAAGTACTATATGTTCAATACAGACTGGTATTTACATGAAATGGCGGTAAACACTGGACATCTGTTGTCTTCTTTGGTGCAAGGATAGAAACCGTTTCAGCAGCACCCACTGATTTCTGTTTGCTGTTAGAAAATTGCTCCAGGAAATATTCTGGATCAGAGAAGTACATTTTCCATCAAGATAAACTTTTGGACTGAGCCTGGCTTAAAAATGAGGGGGAGACATCCCTAGGGGGTTTATCTCATTGTTGTTAACATCTTTTCTTATTTACTAATCCCTCTTAGCAAGCCAAACTGACTGTAGGCGCACCCAGGGGTCCCATTTTTTGTGATGTTATGGGAATGAAAAATGGGAAAGAAAGGAGGAATAAAAGCTAGAGAGAAAGCCTATATCTTGTATATTTATATATTCAGAAGTCTGTTTCCAGTCTGAGTTCCTCAGCTGTTAGGACGATGTTTGCTCATGGCTTTTACTAGCCATGAGGGCACAGAGGTTACGGCTTCACTGAGGTTTGGTGTAGACCGTCTGCAACCCTTAATTAGCAAAGCCCTTTTAATGAGTGTGATATATCCATCCATACATGTCATTTCAGATTTTGCTGAAAATACCATTTTAAGTCCTCTCCTACTACTCCAGCCCACTCCAGTTTCTTACTGGGAGAAAAGCACGTCTAGAAAAAGACCATAACAAAATCTGTAATTAATTAAAGATGATTCTTAGTTTCCAACCAGATCAGCCAGGTAGGTTCTGCTGCATTAAAAATGGTGCTGCAGTGATCCAGGCAATTTTTATAGATTTACCTGTTGCTTTGAAATCTTGGAGTTAGGTTTTGTGAACCAGAAATGGAAGTGAATTGGTTGCATTTCTGCCCATAAATGAGAAGTGAGATGGTTTGAAATAAAAGTGCCTTAGCAGACTAGTACGTGCTGTTTGCCAAGCACAGGTACACATGGTACTGTTCTTCACCACTGCCAATTACCTAATTTCCGTAAGGGATGTGCATGTTTTGTGGTTTTGGCAAGAGAAGTAGAAGAAAAGGTGAAAGCCAGTGCTGGACTTTTATTTAAAACTAGATTTTTTTTCTTGTTATACAAATATGGCTGCTTTGAACTCAGGATTCATTTCATTGTGGTGCCCTGCATAGCTAGTACCCTCACGCAACGGAATAAGGACAGAAGTTGGGTGAAAAACTGAATAGTTATTTCTGAATGGTGACAAGTCACGTTTTCTTTATCATAAAAAGTATTGCCTTGCCCACACAGAAATACAGATTTCATTGCGAATGTGCTCACTTTAAAGCAGACATACTGCAATGAAATTACAGAGCGCTGCAGCATTCCTCTCAGATCTGTACAGCCACCCACCCAATTACAGGCTGTGTCTTGCCAGCATAAGATTGTTGCTTGGTTTCTGTAATATTTTTGTAGCCTTGCTTTCTTCTAGATAACTTAAGAGATATGCTGTACTTACTCCTTTACTTTCACCTTATTTTTCTGTTGTAAAATATACATATTCATGTATATAATTGGCTGATCATTTCAGATGGAAAGTCAAATGAAATTCCTAATGAAAGTCTCTTCTCCATAGGGCCATATGTTCCATTTTTATATAGAATATGCTCTGAATAGATGTTTCTAATACCTTAATAGCTCTGTTTTATGTCATTAATTATATGAAAGGTTAATCTTTAAATCACCAGCATTTCCTGAATTCCCAATCAACTTCATGCTTGAGAAGGAACCCATATAAATGCTCGATTTGTTCCCACTACACTGGGCAGAGGAGGTCAAGGAAAAGTCTAACCTTGGTTGGTCTCAGAAAAAGAAATACCTGTGTGTGTTTGTCATAGTTATGGATATGAAGCTGGCTGAAAGATATATAGGTATATATGAAGTGTGGTTATAGTGAATGTGGGGATCTGCTCATCTCAGGATCACTCTTCTGTTCTACCTGATGAGAAGATGAGATATTGGGTACAAAAGTCTGTCTTTGAGAAGACATGGAGAGGAGGAGATCTTAGGTTTCTCTCCCAAATCTCCGTTGTTGTTCCTGCTCCACTTCCAGCATGGGAGGTGGAGACACAAAAATCTCATTTCCCTTGTGTGCATAGGGGCCAGCTGAGCTCCTCACCTGCTCTTGCCTTGCCTTTCCTCAGGTGGTCTCTCCTTCCCTAGTGTCTCTCTTCTTCAATAAACCTGGTTTATGTTGTTGCCCTCCTTTCCAGAAGCTGTTTCATCTCTGCTTACACAGTCTTTAGAGCTGCTTTCTCCACCCACATCAGCCTTGGGTTTTTCATCTCTGCTAGTCCTTTAGATTTATCTGTCTTTAAAAAAGGAAAGGCAAAGGAAACCAGCAACAACCCGGTTTAGTCATCCTTACTCCAGTCCCCCCTCTCATCTTTTCCTCTTATGCTTCGTCTCCTTTATTATTTGTATTATTTTTAAAGCACCAGTAATAATCTGTCTGACTAAATACTCCTTCTCCTTTGCCATTCTGAAAACCGTTGGGGGTGCTGGGGGAAGGGGGAGGCTTGTTCATCGTGTCCTTTTGCTATTAATACAGAGCGAGACGTAAAAAGAATCAAATTTAGTCCATCAGAAAAGCAAATGATGGGCTTTTTATCAGCACCAAAGAAAATGATCAAATATATGCATTTCAAATACCCCTCAATGCTCCATCCATAAAAAAACATATAGCATGTATTAAATGATATAAAAATCTCCTTAGATATCATTAGCAATTTTCTCTGACACACATATGCAAAGTAATTAGGAACAAGGTATGGGGTTGCATCTTTAGGCTGTTACAGAGTATCTGGGTATTGCTGCACACATGGAAAACCAGATCATCCGCTTGATCTAGACCCCTGCAGCAGACAAACAGAGTGGTAAAGGATGGAATTTGCTGCCTTAACACAGGATTTCTTTGTATTTGATACATTCAGGCCAGAAACAGAATGTGGTACATTTGCATTGATCTGTGGTTTCATATCACTTATTTTTTTTTTCCTTTTTTAATGTAGTACAGAAAGGAAGGAGAAAAGACAGAAAGGAAAATAAATCATCCCTTATATACATTCCAGGCATACACAGCCACAGTTCCTCCAGCCCTGCGAGGGTATTGATGTTAGGAGCAAGGGATTGCATACTAGAGATCCGAAGCCCTGATAGTGTTAACATCCTCAAGAAAACGTAGTTCCCTTGCTTGCCTATCACCCTTTCTTGTACATAAAAAAAACCACTAAAAAATAATGCTAATAACGTAATTATGAAAGGGAGATCACTCCTTTTAAGTGGAACATTAACAGGGGAATATTTTAAATATTTTCTCTCTTTTGATATTCCCTGAGCATCTCTTGAACAAGAAACTGTCACTAACCCAAACCACTTTTTTTTTTTTTCCTTTTCCTCTCTCTTTTTTTTTTTTTTTTTGGATCCATATCTCAAGCTAGGATAAGGGGATCAAAATAGAAAGAATGACATATCTCTGGACAGTTGGTGAGCATGAAATTTGAAAGGAAGAGAGGGTGAAAATTTATTCCTGCAATTGCTATACATACACTACAAATATAGTAATGTTCAAATATACCAATGCAAGCAGCCTGGAGCAGGATGAAATAACTGGATCTGTAGTAGCTGGATTGAAACAACATGCTTGCTCCTTTATTTTTTATTATCCCTTTATTTTCCATGTAAACTTTCAGGCCAGCTGTGGGCAGCCTGTAGAGGACCTCTGTGCCAGCTAAGAGCAAAGGGCTTCAGTGACACCCAAGGCCCCCTCTCTTTCCACCGGTAGATATTTATAGGTATCCTCTGGAGATCAGTAGGAGGATAATTATCCTTATCTGTGTTTTTAGAAAGGATTTCTCCATGAGGATTTTTGCAAGACATCATTTCCTGAAGTTTAACAAGTGCCGTCCTCTGTAGGGAGGATCCATCCGTCATCCTGCCAGGGGAGGCAGGTCACTGGTGGCTGTTGTCCCTCTCCAGGTGGATGGGAACAGGCAGTGCCACATTTAGGGCTTTAGCCCCTAATGAGGCTGATGAAGGCACTGCACCTTTAAAGAGAAGAAGTGCGGTGTGCAGTTTGCTTAAGCTGTCGCTGCAAGACGCACAGAGGAGAATAAATTGCCCAGGCGGAATTGCTTGAGTCTCACAAACGTTTGCTGGAGATTGCTAGCACCAGGAAACAGCATGAATAATTCCCGAGGGGTCAGTCACTGGTGTGGCTGAAATACAGCCCCCAAACATGCTGAGCACTCGGAGAAGCACAGCCGTGGGATGCTGGGGTCATCCACGTCACTCTTGCATCAGGTTTGCAGGGACCGAAACGTGACCACGCTGATATGGCCCCTTATAGCAACAGGGGATCACTGTAGCAGTAAAGCTTTTTTTTAAAAAAGAAAATATATGTATTTTTTTTCAAACCACCTTTAGACAAAATTTTAGCAATCTTGGTTGCTTTTGGGAGCTTTCTGGGTGCTAGGTGTGATCAGGCTTTCTGACTGCAGTGCTGTATGTAGATGGAGTTCAAAGTTAACCACATTTTTTTATTTCTCATGATTAAAAATGCTGTTGGGCTCAGAGGAGATTTCAGTGGGAAAACAAACGAAAAACCCCATATATGCCTTGGCCCTCAGTTTTTATGACCTAAAGCGTCTTCCCTAAAAATAGGATCAGGCACCCAAACGAGCAAGGGGCTCCCTTCCTG
>NW_010585977.1:66576-179740 GCF_000705375.1 Tinamus guttatus | reverse complement strand
CGGATGGGTATTCAATCTCTCCAGGTAATGGGAGTTTTAGGAGGCATCAGGTCCTTGGGGACTTGAGGCACAGAGACAGAAATATATATTTGCTTACATATATAAAAGTCTAGCCTTAACAGTGGCAGATTGCTTCGAAGCTGTGGGTGAGCTGTGAATGTTTGTAATAATAATAATAAAAAAAAACAGTTTACTTCTATTACATTTCCTATGAAGAAAGTCCTCGCCCAGCCCATATGCTCATTGCTTTCACTGATAACATAGTCTCAATAAAAAAAATGCTAGTTAGAAGACTATATCTCATGCTTCATATTAAACAGGATGCAATGAATCAAAAGGAGGAAAATAAGCTTGTACTCCTTAAAAAATAGTCTTAGTTAGAAAAAAATACAAAATTCAATCCTCCTGGGTAATAGCTGAGAAAACTGCTATGCAGAGGAAAAAAATGGCTTGATTGGTGCCTAATCTCTGTTTTATGCCTCTTTTAGAGTAGGTGGCAGTTTTTTAAAACCTAACAAACCTACACTAAATTAAACTGTGTGTTAAAGCTTTGGTTCTTTTCCCTCTGCTTATGGTAACCCAAGGATGGAAAAATATGCACAAAATACAGTGATATTATCCAATTCTTTACTGGTAGCATTTTATTAGGATGGGATGCTGTAGGAAGAAATTTCCGAGCTGCTTTTGCTGATAAATGGGCAGGGGATTTTCCTCGATGTGCAAGGAGTTGCTCCAAAGATGCATCAGCAGGTTTTCCATGTGCAGTAATGGGGGGGGGGGGGGGGGGGAAGGAAAAAAGCAAAAAAAAAAAAATAAAGAAAAGAGGAGCAGGAAAGGAAACCTTTATTGATGGGCAGTCAAATAAAACACTCTTCATTAGGAAACGGCTGCTCTGCTGCATAAATTCCCTGTGGGGAACTGGGAGCGAGGGGCTCGTGCTCCTGCATCCTCTGCAGTTGGTTTGATGGGGTCTTCAGCGTGGCAGGGGCCAGGCACGAGACCGCTTGCTGGAATCTGCCCCAATAACTTGCCCGCAGTCAGGGTTTGACATGGGCAGCACCGCAAGATTTCACCCCCTCAGCCCCAAAAACCACGTTGCTCCAGCTCTTTTTCCACACCAGCTCTGCAGGGCAGGCTCCTTCTCTGCCTTCAGCAGCTCTCAGTGCCGCACGGAAGGAGGGTGGAGGGAAATGAGCCCCTCAATTTAGCTTTTTTTCCTCCTTTTGCCTTTTTTAAGAAAAGGACGGATAGCACTTTTTCAGCATTGTTTCAAATTTTTCTTTCTTTCTTTCTTTTTTTTTTTTTTTACTGAGACTTTGCAGCCCAGTTTTGATGCAACATCATTGTTAAGGGGAGTTTTTATGTATCTCAAAGCAATATGCTGTCTTTAAAAAAATAATTCCTCACAAATGCTGTCCTAGGGCCACACTCAAAACTTTTGCCTTTCTGAGCTGAAGGGGCTCCACATCGCAGCGACATCCAGATACAGGCAGCACATTAACAAAAATCTAACTCCAGCGCCATGCTTTATATCTCCAGGCACACAATGGAGGTGAATGTGCAATAATTACAAAGTGAAGCCAGCTGGTTTTTAAAAATCCGGCCGTTTTGCAGGGCTCCTTTGCTCCTCGACTTTCCAGCGGTCGGTGGGAGGATTTTTTTTTTTCCCATTTTTTTAATACACTCTCAGACTCCTGAATATCGACAGGTGTTCCAAGGGAGTAGCATCATAGGAAACCTTAAGGGGGGCTGTCCTGAAGGTTGCTTTTGTTTTTGTTTTCCTTTTTAAGACACAATAAAGCTAAAATATCAAAGTCGTTTAGGCCGAGCCTCTCATGATGGCAGCCGGAGGCTGGAGTCCCCGACCCGGCCCGGTGGCCCCTCGTGCCAAGGGCCAGCTGCTCGCCAGTATTTGGTTGCACGCGGCTGAAATCCTTTCCCCCCACCCCAAAAACCTCTGCCCGTCCCTCACACCTCACATTCCCTGGCTGGCTGCTGGTGGCAGGAGCACGAGCCGTACTCGTTAATGATGACCAGGGCGCCCTCAATGTGGTTGGGTTTGTAGTCAACGTAATATTCCTGGGCTGACATGGCAGCCATTTGGTGCATGGTCTGTTTCTGCTTCTGCTTGCGGCGCTGTGTCACGAAGCACTGTCTTAGGTGCCGCAGGCTGGCTGGGAAGCACTTCCATGAGACGTAGAGCACCAAAACCACGATGAGGAAGGAGAAGATGAGCGCCATGGTGCCCGTCACCACCTTGTGGATCTGCACGGCGTTCTCGGCAGGCTCACCAGGCAGCGTGATGGGAAAGGGGTCCGTGGTGGGCCCGTCACCGCCACCGCCAGCCACAGCCCGCCCGTCATAGCCCGCCGTGGCCGAGCTCAGCCCGAAGGCTTGCTCGCTGCCGTTGGTCACGGGCACCGGGCTGCCCGTGGGCTCGGCCGCCTCGTCGCACAGGTGGAAGGCGTACACGGCGTCCAGGAGGACCTCGCCCTGCGCGTACTCAGGGGTGGCGCAGAGCAGGTTGCCGTCGTAGCGGCCCTTGAAATCGCTCAGCCACGAGGCCAGGGCGCAGACGTTGCGGCCGCAGTCCCACGCGTTGGCGGCCAGGCTGATGCTGGTGAGGGCCTTCCAGGAGGCCAGGATGCGCGGGTCCACGTACGTGAGGCGGTTGGAGTCCAGCTGCAGCGACTTGAGGTGGGGCACGCTCTCGAAGACGTGCGGCTCCATGTACTCGATCTCGTTGCCTGAGAGGTCCATCTTTTCCAGCTTCCATATCCAGTCCAGTGTGTTCACCACGATGGTGACCTTGTTCCTCCGTAGGCAGAGAGAGTGCAGTGAGAGGAGCCTGGGAAAATGGGCTAAATTCACCTTCACCAGGTCGTTATGCTCCAGATGGAGCTCGGTGAGCTTGAACAAGCCCGCAAAAGAGTTTCGGGCCAGGCTCTTTAACTGATTGTATCCTATGTCTAGAAACTTGAGGCTGCGGCAGTCCTGGAAAATTCTCACGGGCACAAACTTGATGGCGTTGGACCGCATGTGCAGGGTGGTGAGCTTCCGCAGCCCATGGAAGAGGTCCGGCTCCAGAGCCTGAAGGTTGTTGTACGATAAATCCACACTGCGCAGGTTGGGCATGGGGCGGAAGGTGGTGTTGGGCAGCTGGGTGATTTTGTTGGAGCTTAGGGTGAGCTCCTTAACCCGCCGCAGTTTTTGAAAGGCGTCCCCCTCCACCGAGCAGATGTGATTGTGATCCAGATAGAGCCACGTGAGCTGCATTAACCCCACGAACTGTCCGTCACGCAGCTCTGAGAGGCTGTTGTACCGCAGAGACAAGCCCATCATGCCCGACAGGTTGCGAGGCATCTCTGTGAGATTCAGTGATTCGCAGTACAGCAGCCTGCCCTCGCAGCGGCAGAGCTGCGGACACCCACTACTCACGGCTGGCAGCATTTTAGAAACGATACCCAGCGTACACAAAATCAACCCCGGGGGCTTCCTCAGCAGCCAGTTTAAGCAGAGACCAATGAGAAGGAAATCCATTAGCAAGAATATTTCCAAGTGCGCTCGAGAATGTCCATTGAATCGTTTCGAATTCTACATAATATTTTATTAAAAAAAAAAGAAGAAGGGGGGGAAACGAGGGGGGATGGTGGGGAGGAAGGAAAAAAAAAAAACAGAAAAAGGCAAACAAACGCAACAGACACAGAGCCAAATATTTCACTTTACAGCATGCAGGATCTGCACCGCGTTAAAGTTCACAGACATTCAAAGGTAAAACGACAGTGATTTTGTTCATGTTAAATGCTGCAGCAAAGGAGAGAGAGAGAGAGAGACAGAGGGAAAAAAAATTCTTTCTTCATGAGAGAATTTAATTAAAAAGTGTCTTACCCACCCTTTTCCAGAGAGTGACAACCTCCATTCAGTTGCTTCCTTTGTGTTTGCACTAATTATATGCGGAGCTAAAAAAGACCCCTCTGTGCTACCAGTGCCGTCCCTTTCAGCGGCGTGCAAGGCTGGCACGCTCACAATGTCTTACTTTGCTTCTGCTCGCCGAGCTAGAGGCTCGCCCGGCTCGCTCCCCGAGCCGCCTCCTCGGACACGCAAGTTTTCAGAACTAGGTGCATGAGCTCCAGTCTTCTCCTTCTCCCTCTGTCCTTCCGCTCTGCGGTCACCGCCGCGCCGCGAGAAAGCCTCCAAACTCTCGCCCAGCGATGCCGCCGGCTTTGGCCGTCTGCTTAAGGTCCATCGTTTTGCCACGACCACCAGCCAGCACCACCTTTTTTTTACTCCAGATAGAGAGAGAGATGACCGTTCTCGCACCGAGCGGCTAAAGGGCAGCTTTATTTCCCATTCTGTATTGGCTTTTTCCCCCGTTAGGTGCTGCTCAGCGCCGAGGCAGGAGACAGAACCCGTCCCTTCGGCGGAGCGGCGCGCTGCTCGAGCATGCAGAGGCACCTAGTGCTCACTGAGTGTCGTAAGCTGCTCAGGATTGCACGCCTGCACCGTGCAGCTCGGGCAGGGGCAGGCGGAAAAGGGGGTGGGCGCAAAAAAGCAGCCGCGGGCGCCAGCCGGCAAAGTAATATATATGCCCTCCGAGGGAACGGCGAGGGCCCGCCCGCCCGGCGCGCCAGCCGTAGCGTTAGGGCTCCTCTTCTCTTCTTCCTAAAGTCTGAAGTCGTCAGGGCGTTAGACAGGAGAGCTAGAGGGAGGCACTTGGTTTCATGTCTGGCGGAGATGGATGTGTAAAGCAGTATCCTTGGATTGCTTTTGTGCTTTTTTCCTCTCTAATTTTGATGATGAGATTTGCCTTTCGGAGTTTTTTTGGGGGGGTTCGGGTGGGGGGAGATGCGGTTTTATTCTGACACTGTCTCTAAAGAGCAGCGTTTGAAATTCTGTGCCTTCTTTCTCATAGAAATGCAGGCAGAGCTCTGCAAATAGGGATGTCCAGCTTCATATAAGCTTTAATTACATTTGGTCTTTTTCCATTCTGCATATTTTGTGTGTGTTCAGCACATGCTTTTCCTAAAAGCCTTTTTTTTTCCCCTTTTTTTCTTTTTGCAGTGCAGGCTATGGCACACAAAACTATTCTTCTTGCAGCATAAAGGATACTGTGCTCAGGGAATAAGCTCAACATATAGGTTGCTCTGGCTGTGTTGGTGGCATGAAAAGAGGGGGCTTGGAACCCAATTAGTTAGTAAGTTTTGCAGATTGTGCCATTCTTTGTTCCACGCACCCCCCAAAAAAATCCTTGCCTAATAATTTTCAGTGCTCATTAGCTATGGGGAACGCATCGGCAGAGCTATCTCTGTAATTTTTACTGACTGCAAGATGTACAGTACTTCTGTCAGGAAAAGGCTGGCCATCTTTTCCTATTAGGAAAAAGGCTCTAAAACCTGGGTGCTGGTGAATGTGATCGGAACTGACACCTCGGGATTGTGCACGAATTCGCTTATGACGAAGTTTGACATGGAAATACAAGTATTGCAGAAGATGATGCTAATTTTCTTTTTGAGCCAACATAGCTTATGAAGTGCTGGAGGCAGGGCAAATATTACATTTGCTTTTTTTTTTCCTTTTCTTTAAACAGCAAATATTAATGTGAAAAACCTTGCTTTTGAAGTATTTGGTACAAAACTGTAGAGCTGTGCATTATATTTGAGCATGACTGGCTGCTTTGAGTCGGTGCTGGTATAGATCAAGGCATGCAGTGATTTGATGCAGTAAAAGTTGTTTTACCAAAGTCCCAGAAAACTTAGGCTCTCATGCATAAAAAATGTGCAAAAGAGCTTCATTACGAATGTATTTGTTCAAAACAGTCTCCTTAAATGAATTACAAATATAAAACAATTTGGACTGCAGTTCCAGGACATGGGAATGAATGTGCTTTTATGCTCCCATTTCAGTTTATTTACATGCCTCTGCTCTCTGTAGCCCTTGTATTTCAGTGTGAGTAACGACTAGGAGAGAAAATGTGATGCTTTAATACTATATAAACCTCTTACATGTTTGATCATTTGGGAAGGAAAACGGAGCATGTTCTTCCTCTCCTGAGATCACACTGTCTTATTCAAAGCAGGCTGTTTGTGCAAGCGTCCACTGGTTGCAGTACACCTGAATTCTCTCCCTCTGTACACAAAAGCACAGGAGAAGGTAATGAAGAAAAGCAGGAGAGAGAGCAAAGAAGCAGGAGAAGAGACTACAGAATCCTTTTCCAAGAATGCATTCCATGTTAGTGTTCCCAGTATTTTGGTGTAATCATCAGGAAAAAGAAAAACAGCCTTGAATTGGACAGATACTGTTTCACAGCAGGAAGGTGCATCCATCATAGAGTTACAACCCTGTCAGTCTTCTTGGCCATAAGTCTTGATGCCTTCTGCCACAAAACAATTTTGGGGCAGGTCTGCAAAGATAGCCCTAAAAATTTCAGCTGCATCATCAAGGGAAGTTGACATTTTCTGCAAATCAGGTGAGGGCGATGATCACGTAAATACCATCTAAATGCTATATGTAAAGCAAAGAATTCCTCCAGCAGAGATGAAACACCTTGATACACGCCACTGCAGAGAGTTGAGTACTTTCCTCTCTGATGCTTCTTGCAGTATAGCCTGGATCCTAACCCATCTGCCCACTCCCACACTGGCATATAATCTATTATCTTTTGGTCACAAGAGGTAAAAATTTGAGCAGACAGCAGAAAACCTTTATTGCATCAAGCTGAAAGACTGACAACCAGAATTAGGGACCCAGAATCAGTGCCTGTAAGCACACTAGCTCTCAGCTCTGTCAGGTGTCTACGACATGAAAGACTCCACTTCGATTTGTCCAAAATGTGTTTGTGAAACAGAATTGAAGAACGTGAGAGATGAGAGACCTCAATACATGGACAGGGTTGTAGTGTGAGACAGGTCATTGACCACATCCAAGAGTTGAGGAACCTGGGTCTGCAAAGGCAAAATTGGGTGGATATATGTCTTAGATCTGCAGTATTTTCTGTAAATTCAGTCTTTTTGGTATATTTTCTAAGCTTTTTTAAAATGTGCTTTTTGTTGCAATAAAACTAGGAATCCTCTTTGAGCATGATTGTAATGCAAAGGGCTTAACATCCACAGACTAAGCTGTTATCACAGCCAAACTGTTAAGTTTACACATTTTCTGAAGTTTCAAAGCCTCTGGCAAATCTCTATAAATGAGAAGATTTAAATTAGCTTTATTAAGTGTGCTATTATGAAACATTTTAAGGCACACAGACTAAGTTTATATGTACTTAAGGGAGATTGATTAAATTGATGCAAAGTAGGTTATGGAAGAACAATATAAGTAAAGTTTTAGAAAGTTTAAGTGGGAGCTATTTATTGGCTTCATCACTAGCGTGATTCATGGCATAACCCTGCAGTGATTCCCAAAAGTGAACAGGTTGAAAAATGTTTTTCAAACAGTGGTGGCCACTGATAGAACTAGAGGAAATGGCCAGAAACTGAAGCATCAAAAGCTCCACAGGAACTTAAGGAAAAATTTCTTAACAGTGAGGGTGACAGAGCACTGGAACAGGCTGCCCAGAGAGGTTGTGGAGTCTCCTTCTCTGGAAATCTCCAAAACCCTCTTGGATGCAGTCCTGTGCCACGTGCTCTAGGTGACCCTGCGTATGCAGGGGGGTTGGACTAGATGATCTCTAGAGGTCCCTTCCAACCTTAAGCATTCTATGATTTAGTCTACACGTTTTAATATAATCTTCAAATTAATGTCACATCACTTTACTGGTCTCAGATTTTTTCCACACTTAATAATACCTTGTATTCCTTGGAATTACTGCTGGTGCCTAGATATTTAATAGGTCTAAGTTAGCAATCCAGCACTGGGGTTTTGGACCAGAGTGAATAAAAATAGATTCTGGTCCCTAATGTATGTATAGGGACATACAAATACTTAAGGTTAACCAAATGTTAACCAACAAAAATATAGAAAAACAAAAGAGCATTTAATTAATTTTGTTTATTATTAGTGTATACGAAATACTGAGACTACGTTTTCTTCCTTCTGGCATTTCCTGAGTGGTTTCTATAAGTATAATAAGAAGTGGGAATTTTAGTGGTGATTTTAATTTCCTTTCGTGAATGGACAGACTCAAACCTTGATCTTGCACAGTAGTATTTAATTTTCAAGTGCACTGAACCATAGCATTTCTTATAAAGGAATAGTTTAAAAAGAGAAAAGAGAAGAAAGAGATGTGTCTCCAAGTAAAGCAAATTAAATCTGTTATTTCTCTTATATTTACATCCTGGACACCGCTAACATTTGGCCACCTGTATCCACTAGAGAGAATTTAGAATGTTATTGGACAAGTCCATCAGATGTATAATATGGCTCTTTAAGTGACTGTAAAAATGCATTGCTTTTGTGCAATACAAGCTTTCGACCAAAATATCCCTGGCCACTCAAGATGTCAAAGTAATGTCGATAACTGCCATTCATTTCTTGCCTCATTATCAGCACAGAATAGACACAGTGAATGTGTTACAGCCTTTGAACAATAGATATTCTTATGTAAATGGCCTTATTGTTTTTAACAATGTAATAAACCTTCGTTTTCCTGTCCAGCGCTTCCATTACCACCATCAGCCATACTCAATAGTGTATATCATGTGTCATCATATATAGTCACTCATGATGGTGGCCTGTGTGTAGTGTTGTCAATGCACTAGAGAAAAATCACTTTTTAGAAACAGTATTATTAATGGTAAAATGAAGTGTCTCTGTTATCCACTCGGTACTTGCATAATAAGCTAAAGAGTTCCAACTCTCCTAAATACCTGTGAAATTGTCTATGAATTTCTGAATGGGCTGTATAAGCTCTAGAGAGTCTTATAGACTGTGAATGTTCAAGTGTATTGGAAAAATAAGTAGTGTTACTAAGCACAGAAGGCATTCTGTTTTCATTAATAATCAAGTTGTGGAGGATCATGTAGCCTCCTGCTTAAGCAAAGACTGCCACGTTGCAGGCAGGTTATCTGCTTGTTGCAACGCCTAGTTTAGAGGCAAAGTGGAAATTTTCACCTTGTTTTTCAGTTAACTCTTTCTCGTTAATAACCCTACAAAAGTCGTGGGAAGTTTTGGAGGAAGCATTAGTAGGGAAGCCTAAGACAGGCTAGAGGATGGATCAGCCACAACTATGCTACAGAGTGACAGAATAGCAGAGCTATTTAGGAGCATGAAAAATCTTCCCTGTGACCTGTCGTGCCTAAGTGACTTGCACTGGCAGAGCATCTCCTTCTGGTGCAGCCCGTGTCATTCACAAAACTGACAAGGTACCAATAGTGGCAGCATTTTGGCTAAGGATGAACCTAGTGACCTAGGACTATGGCTATAACCACACCAACATGCTCCTTCGGCAGAGCAGTTGTTCCTGCTGTGTCGGGATCACCTTCTTGATGTAAAGCAATTTGCCTTTTTTATTGATGAGACAGCAGTACATACTCTTCTGACTTTTAAGGTGCAGGAACTGAGAGAATTGAGAGGAATTTATGAAATCAATTATTGAAAGCTGCAATGAACAACTTAAAAGCTGTTCCTGGCAATCTCCTAAAAAGTCTTTTCATAAATGGATGAACTGTTCTTGGAATTTTTTCCCAGAGAAGAAAATCTTTTCTTCTCAGTCTTGGACAATCAATTCTTCTTAATCTGTTTTTTTTTGGCTTCTTTCCAAACATATTTTAATGGACAATGAAAAAATGTAGAAGATAACAAAACTATTCTGACCTCTATGGGTACATTATTACCAGGAAAGTAGGTTGGTGCCACAGTTGGTGCTATGGGAAAATAGATTTTCATAAAGAATAAGTATTTTGAAATGCAATAAAGCCTTTACTGAGCTTTCTTTCATCACAGAGGAATTCAAATCGACTGTTACAGACAAACTGTGCTTTTGGTAACGTTCCTTGGAAGTTATATAATTTGGAATGTTTTTAGATCTATCTCCTAGAATTCCAGAAGATCTGCACAATATTAACCAAATTATGTAGTCCGGAAGTAGATGTTGAACTACAGCACAACACCTATAGATAAGCAGGCAATGAGATGTCTGGCAGAGTATATTATTTGCAGCTATGTCTGCTTTTTGGTATATTTTGGCAGTGTGAGAACCATCATTTTTATGTCTCCATCCTTTTATTCTGATGATGGTGTATATATATATATATACACACATATATATGCATGTACATATATATATATGTATATATATATGATCTGAAGGGAAAACTTAGGATGAAAATTTGAAATCATGGTTAAGTTTTTTGTTTATTGCATCTTACTGGGAGATTAGAGGGAATCTGGCTTAGCTAGTACATAGAAATAACAATGCAGAAATCAGGCTGAAGACTTACATTTCAGATAGGAGACACCATGATGTTCTTTTTCAAACTTAAAGAAGACAATTTGTTGATTACCTAAAATATTTATGGCTTAATTACGTATTATTTGCAACTGATGTAATGTCTAAGAGCAGCAATGACGGGTCAGGAGTCTCAGAAGGACATACTTAAAGGCATAACAACAGAGAGTCATGCCTTCTAAAAAAGGAAAACAACCTGACCTCTCCTTAAATGACTTAAATTTTCATATGGCAGGGGTGATCCATGCGTGGCCTACGTGCAGTCTTAGCTTTGGGTAGCCTAGCTTTGCTCATTGACTTCCTTTTGTTAGAACCAATATACGGGCAGACTCCGAACTATGATTTCCTGACTCTTGCTTGGGCTTGTTTTCAACATATTTAGGTGTCTATGCTGAAGATTACAAGAAAGATAAATACAAGAAAAATACGGCATTGCTCTCGATAAATGGATAGTCAATTCTGGAAACAGGTGCAAAGATGATTCTGAACTTACCTGCAAAGTTATAAAATATATACTCATGCATGCACGCGCATAGACCCGTTTGCAACATATACGTACACTTACATATATATATAATCACACACTATATATGTTATATAACATGAAACAGCAGAATTGGGTACAAATAGTAATAAAATTCTAGGCTTTGCTTAGCATATGTTTAACCAGTATCATATTTCTTCTCTTATTGCTAATTTTGAGTCTTTAATATTCATGTAAAATGAAGAACTTATTGTTTTTTAGGACTCAATTTATATTTTAAATTAGTGGAAGGATGCATAATTGACTGAAAGAATCTGCCTGTTTTTCAAGATATAGGACATTTTAGTATGTGTTTTGAATTCTAGAGACCATTTTAAAGAACACTTGGCTTACTTTACTCTTTTTTTTTGTAGTGCAAATTAATTATAATTTGACAAGAGAGTGCTTGATTTTATTCTTCAGATTTGGTGCAGAGCCAAGCTTTATTAGTTAGAGCCTCTAAATCAAAATCAAAGGTCAGTATCTGTGAAATGCCTGTGGTTCAAGATGTATTGTAGTTCTTTCCCCATTATTCAAAGATTTTTATCTATGAAAAGGTGTTTATGAATTTAAACAGATAGGGTCTGCTTCATGTATGCCTGAGCAGAGGCTGTGGAAAAATAACCATTTTTGATGATTTTATCAGGAACGTTCCAAGCAGGAATCTTAAGGAAATAGGGAATAAGTGGTGGGAAACTCTTATTCCAGAAACTTTTGAATTATGGACCTCTTTGGAGCACGTCCCACAGCAATTCCACTTCTCCTGCCCGCCCAGCAGGCCATGGGCAGCAGCTCCTGGCTCTTCCCCACAGCCCAGATCTACCCAGCCTCACCACACATGCTGTTCACTCTGGGCGCATTTGGGGAATTGCAAGATTTGGGGACAAGAAGTGTCCTGCTCCCAGAATATGCCAGCTGAGATGAGAAGGGCAGCAAGCGGGGCAGGTGGGCATAATTTCATGCTCATGAAAGTGGAACTAGCAGTTGCCGAGCAGAGAAGCATTCAAAGATGCCCCTGTATAGTGTCTAGCATATCATGTCCAAGTGAAGACAGTCCTTTTCCTGTTCCTATTGCCACGTCCTAGTGAAGACAGCAATGAAGAACACAACACAGGTGCTGAAGGCAATTGTTTTTGGACAAGAATTAGTGAATGCAATAGTCCTGGAGACATAATCTGTACTGCAGAGGTTTAGACGTGTTGTCTTTCTGCAGCCTCTTTTTCTATTGAGCTTGGACTGTGCCCTGGGGTTAGGGCAGCAGAAGTCCCCTCTACACATTTTCCTGTCCCTATCGGGTGTTGAAGGCAATAAGCCCCAGAAGACGTTGCAGATGTAGGGAGAAGAACCCTGTCTATTGCCAGATGGATAAAACCTTGTTGGAAGGCATTTGCTCCTTCACCTTTAGCCCACATAAAATACTATCAACAGCAATTATAAAAGATCTATCACAGAAAAGGATCTATCAGAAAGAGCTACCTACTGTCTAAGTAATCCTGACCCTGGATGTTTCCCTGCAACAAGCTGAGCTCTGAGTCTTTTGAAAAGTATTCCCTGACTTTCTGGATTTTCTGGCAGGCACCATTGTATCCATTAAATGCTGATTAGATTTAACAAATCCAAGAGATCAGCTTATGTCACCATATATTCCTTACTTAGCAATATTGCAAGTAATAATCCACTGCAGCAATTCTAGGATATTCTAGACATTCTAGATCTATGAAAAATATGAACAGTAAGTTTTTCTTTTTATTTCTGAGGGAGAACAAAAGCAGTATTTTATTGATTTGATTTTCTCCTTCTGCCTAAAGATGAGAGTAAAAAGTGACTTAGCTACTTTCAAGGACTGTGAGAGAAATACATCATTTTTCAAAATGTTTGATGAATTGCTTACAGTACTTGTTTTAGTTTAAACTGCAATTAAAGATCGCCCTCTAGTCAAAAGAAAAATGTGATAAAAATGTGACTTGAAACTGGGCAGAAAATTTTCTAAAGCCCTCTGGGATTAATTCCAGTAATTATTCAATCTGACGTTTTGCAGAGAAATAACCCTTTATGTATGAACTCCATTAATCATAATAACATAGTTCACATGTCAGTGACTTCTGTCCAGACACTTCATGTAAAAGATTTAACAGGACACTAGCAAACAAGTTCATTAAATATAAAAAATGTTACATTTATTTCAAAAAAAAAAATAGTGGACACGGATAGCTTTTAGCTGGACGTTCTTGCAAGGTGCGTATCTCTCTACAAATGCACTGAGTTTTGACGCAGCTAGAATGAAAATGATGTCCTGCTGATTATGTGTGATTTCATTAAAAGCACTTACATCTATTTTAAATGTCCATATCAAAAGCTTTAATGCCAGCTTTGTGGGTATTTAAAGACTTAAACATAGTAGTTGTTGTTTTCTCCTATAGACTGTCCTTGACAGGTTTGCCTCTCTGGTTGGAAATTTTATTATATTCATTTCCTTGTGTAAATATTTGGGTTAGTATCTTTTGCAAAGTCTGTACAGAGGAAATAAAATTTCTACTTCAGACTTTGTGCAAGCAGAAGACAGAACAGCTTCTTGCTTGCAGCTGGGCTTATGGCCCGTCACTGGAAGCGCACAGCGAGTATTGGGTACCTGTCTCCGCTGATACGCAGCTCTGGGAAGAGTGTTGTTATATCTGTCAGTGTTTCATCAGCTGAGGATATTTTATAATGTTTTTGTGTGTTCAGAGCAGTGGTTCAAAGACGCAGCCGTGCGAGACTAGGTGCCCATATTTGAAGAATGTGCCATTCTCTTCACTGCAGATTCTGACCTTGGTTTGTGTTTTCAGAGCTTGAAAGTGGAATTATCTATGTTGTGATGAGAGGTGATAAACAGTCTTGTGCTGAACGTGGGTAAAAGGCAAACAAGATTGTTTTAATATAGCCTCCTCGAGCATCTTCCAGCTTATTCAACAGCTCAACCTGGTGAATAATTCCTTGTCCAGGAAGAGCTCTGTTTTTTTAGACATCTAGCAATATGCGATGCACCTGAACTATTATTTTGACTAATGTTTTCAGTTCTGGAATGTTTTTTTTTTACATGTCAGTTGTCGTTCTTTGCACACTCCAGTAGATGGCAACTCCAGTCTTCATGACATTTCATCTCCATTCAAGCTAATAATATTTTGTTCCTACCCGCCCCCCCACACACACCTACGGCATCTCCCCTGTACAAATGGCTACGAGCTTCACAGAATTGTGATTCAATTCCACTTTTATTGGAAACATCACGTAGCATCTGATTTGAAATCAAAAGGTACCACAGGAAAATAAAAGAGAGGCCCACAAACACCTCTCCTCCTGGGTCATAAAGCACACAATGATTCCCCTATAACTTAGAAAAAAAATATTTTAGGAGATTTCATAAAAAGGATTAGCACCGGCAACTTTTTTATGTGAAATAAGTGAATCGATTGACTGCAAATACAACATACTGGCTTTATGTTTGATGGATTCACTTTACAGCATAGCATACAAACCTTCCCTTCCTTATTGTTATTTATTTTCTCTGTGTACAGCAAAAGCTTGATTAAACTTTTAAAAAGTTGCGAGGTATCAAAAGGCTGTCCTTGCATATATATTGTCTACCTGGGTATGGATTCTCTTGGGAGACAGGAAGAGCAAGCTGATGTATATCAGCATCTTAGAAGTGAGAATTTTCTCAGATCCCCTCTTTGGCTCAAAATGCTGCTATATTCAGCCTATATTCCATCTTCAGATGGAGGCTGACAGTCCCAAGTAAGTCAACCAAAGGGCCTCTGCTCTATTCTTCAGTACCGAGACTGCAGTCTAATTTTACTAAATCACATCTACAAAGTCCTATTTTGCACTTCGTGGTTAAAAATGTGCCAAGAGAGGCATGGTTAATCTTTTTTTTTTTTTTTTTCTGAAATGAAGTACACATCCAAATTCAAGCAAATATGTGCTCCTTATGGGAATTCTCAGATTTCCTGAGTTTATTTATCAAGAAGTTGCAGTAGTTGCATAACAAATTTTAGAATTGCCACCATCTGTAGTATGGTGCCAGATCATACAGCTCAGGGACCAATAGGTATAAATATTAATTGTTTAAAATAAATGGCAAAAGTTATACACCCTTGCAATACCTAGGACCAGATTTATATGTTCACGCATGTCTCGGCTTAGTGAAACCCTTGCTTTTCAGTGCAGACTTGATTATACTGTGGGCATTTTTATTTTGCAGAACCAGCCTTAAAATAAATTATGCCCATATAGGACAAGCAGAATATTGGTCTATTTAAGCCTGAGTGATTTTTATACAACAAATTCACAAGCAAGGTAATTAAATCTCTTTTGGATGTCTGTTTCGTCTCTGGAAAGACTCCCAAGAAGCTCAGGGAGCCCCTTGCGGGTTAGACCCAGATCCTGGGTCCATCACGGCTAAGTGGCTGGTTTCTCATTAACGCATTTAGCGCTGCGGGAACTGCTCCACCAGAGTCTTTATTAAAACTTGCTTAAGGCCAGCGTTTTCCCTTGGGTCAATAATGACTTTAGAGGAATGGATGGGGAAAGCTAGAGTTGTTCTAGCTGCTGGCGTAAATTATGTCTCATCGGGGCCCCCCGGCCAGTATTTCAGATCCGCCGCAGGGCACTTCATCAAAATTTCTATTGCAGCCTTGAAATAGGGCCTTGCGCACCTACTAGTAAATGCAGAGCACATGTTTGAATGTCTCTCCCCTCCACCCCAAACTATGCGACTTGCCATTAAATTGCCAAGCGCTCCGTTGCAGGATGCATTTTAGAAACGCATCCCTGCAATTTCCTGCAGTGGGGAGATTCTTGGCAGTTATTCCTGATTAAAATAGCGGAGCATCAAGCTAACTTCTTTAGTACTCCTACTGCAAATAGATATCAAAATCTTATGTCTTCTTGTCATGGTCCGAGCATGGTGTTTATGTTGATTTTTATTTTTATTTTTTCCAAGTTTGGAAAATCTGTTCATTTTAATGGCAAGCTAAAACATCAACCTAGTCAAGATCTCAGATTTATGATCCTAGAACAAATTGCTAGTTCTCCTTTCACTAATGCATCTTTAAAAATGATCATATGGAGTCTGCAAAATAGAGTAGTCCACAGGCATTTGGGCTGTTCCTGTATTTCAGAAGGATGAAGCATCTGCCGAAACGCAGAGGGGCTGGATATCAAAAAGACATCAATTAGGGGTATTAGGTGGCTTCACCTTTTTCATTATAGAGTAGCTTTTCAAGATATTTTGCTATTAAGCAAAGACTGGACCAGTTCAGCAGCCACAGTAGACTGTAAAATTGTATTTGCTTTCTTGCAATGTGTTTATTCTGTATTGTAATTTTAGAAAATACCATTTTAATAGCATCATGGCAAGGCTAATTGAGAACATTTTTGTGTATAGATAAGTTTTTTTTCATTACAGTTTCTAAGGCTGAAACAACATTCCACATTGTAAAAGAAAAATGGCCTTTGTATGAAATTTGTAATTCAGTCGGATTAGCAAGAAAGAGAAAAGTATATAGTTTAACAGAGTAAATATGATCCACTTCTCTTATGCTATATTCAATTCCTAGAAATAAAATGTAGATTTTATTATTTTATGTTTCACTTGATCAAGATATGAGAAATCAGGTTTTCCATAAACTTTTTCCATTCAGTTTCTGCTTTCAGCAATACCAGTCTAATATAACAGCCATTACTTTAGGCATTCAGCTGGGAGGAGAATGGAGTAGGCTACAGAGAAAAGATTTTCAAAGGTGGTCAAATGAATTTCACCAACCAGTTTTAGGGGGAGTTCTGTGGCTATATTCCCTAGTCATATTCTGCATTTGTTTTCTTTAAATCTAAAATGAATTAGTCTTTAATCTGGTTTCTTAGAATATGTAGAATAACCAGAATGTAAGGCTGCTTTTTCTGATATTTTAAAGATGTTTAGAAGCTGACATGGATTCCCACCCCACCACAACCATGGATTGCAGATATTTCAAACATTACGTTTCAACCTCTGACAGTATATTGGAATCTCCCCGTAAGTCATTCTCTACCTATGGAGAACTTTGAGTTCTGGGCCACATTTTTAGAGTGGCTTTATTCTTATTTTTTAAGTAGTTGGAAAGTTGAAATGAAATTGCCTCTTCCCCAAAGAAGACCAAAAAAAGAGAAGGCTTTTAGCTTAAAAAAGGCAGCTCATCTAACTTAAAAAGTCGACTCTCTGGTCTTCCTTTCACTAACCTGTCTGGTCCTCCTCCTGCCAAGGGCTTTCATCACCCTCCCTGAGCCTGACTAGTGGTTCATCATGGTGGTTTTGCAGGTTTCAGTCTCCCTGCTCATCTGTGAGCAAACCTGGTGTTGTTTGAGCAGACTCACTTGCTTCTCCAGAAAAGATTAGTCTGTCTTTTCCTTGGAGATTTCCATCTAATCAGTCCCTTTAAAGAAAGGCTGTGTGAGTAAGAGAGAAAACTTTTCCATCTGTTTAATGTGTGCAGTTTTGGGCTCCCCACTATAAGAGGGACATAGAGCTTCTAGAGAGGGTCCAGTGTAGAGCGACAAAGATGGTTATGGGACTCAAACATCTGGCATATTGAGAAAGACTAAGTGAGCTGGGCCTGTTTAACCTGGAGAAGATTCAGAGGGGATCTTGTCAACATGTACAAATACCTGAGGGGAGAATGTAGGGAGGATGGGGCCACACTCTTCTCTGTGGTTGCTCTGGTTGATCTTTGAACTCAACCAACTCTGACTGGTTTTTGAATCCCTTCTAAATGCTCCATGCTTTCTTGACAAGCCAAAACAGAGCACCAAATTCAAGCTGAGACCTTGCTAGCTCTGAGGAGAGTGCATCCTCGTGTGTCTCCCCAACTACAGATAGGTTTCTCACCAACGAATTGCCTCTTCTGCAGCTGGTGGTGTGTGACTCACATTCAGCTTGTGACGCACAAAAGCCCTGAGAACCTTTCCTACAGATTTACCACTTAGTTACTACCTATTCAGTATTTTATAGCTGGTTATTCCTGACTGAGCGCACATCTTGAACATGACCCCCTTGAACAGCATCTTTCTTTTCCTCTCCCTCTTTGAAGATATAGCTGCAATTCATCAGGATCCCTTTGAATTTTTATTCTGCCCTCCAGAGTACTTTCAGTGCTTCTCAGCTTGGTGTCACCTACAAATCTAATAAACGTAGTTGTTATTCTATCACCTAGGTCATTAATGACAGTATGAAACATTGACAGACCCAGAACAGACCTTTCTCTGTCATTCCTACGCGAGTCAAAGGATTGCTTTTACGTAGTAAGCTCGTTATATGGCATAGATAATTATATTACATTAACGAAACCAAGGAACAGAAGGAAGCATCCACATCTAGCAGTGATGGTGGAAGGAGAAAAAAAGAACTCACCTACGCTAATATTACCATTTCTACTTCCTTTTTGTGTGTGTGTGTGTAAGTTGTAGTTCTTTGACTTTACATGGACTTTAGAGAGGAGGAAAAAACAGATCATCTCCCTGTCACTCTAGGGCTGAGAAGAGTGTTTAGGTAATCTTCATAAGCAGTGTAAGCTATGCCTCATTCTTCCACTTGCCCAGGCAATACATGGAATAGAAAATAATTCTGTAATTTAAATGAAAAAAAAACCTACAAGGACTTAAAATAAAAGAGTTTTTTTCTTCCTATTTTGAAAGAACTCTGATCCCATGGATGTTTACACATCCCGTGGCCCTGGTCTTTGCCAGTTCAGCCGTGTGACATCCCTTCCCGCAGAGCTCAATGGTGCAAGTGACACAACTGCTTTGTGCTGAATTATGTATTTCCTTAACTTTTATTTTAATATGAGAAAACACTCTGAAAAAATGTTTTCAGTGTTCTGCTGTGGAAACAGACACGTGTCTCCTCATCTGTAGCCATAAAGTCTCAGTGAGAAGACATATTACATTCATGTATCATGTCCCTGTAAGCCAGACATAACATTTGAATTACTGATTACCTGCATTATTTGTAAAAATTCATGAAGCTGGACAGCTATGGCCCTGAGGAGTCTCAAAAGCATTAATTATTTTCGGAGAAGTCCTGACATACATTATATCCATTAAGTTGTGCCTACACCTGCCTGCCTTAAACTGTAACACCTCAAGGTCACCCTCACTGCTCAGTCACTAGCATATATGCAGAATATATTTGAAGCTTAGGTTTGTAGTGTTGAAATAGAGCTTTAGTTATTTATTCAGTGGCAATATTCTCCCAGGAATATACCAAAGCAGTTTTGTTTTGGTATGTTGGGATGGTTATTTACAAGCCCACACACACGCAATAAATGACAAGCTGATATAATTTTTTTTTGTTATCTTAACAGCATTTCCATGAAACTTTGGCTCTCGTGGAATAATCTATTACATTATTACTTTCAATTTATTTGACACCTGTCCAATACTCTAGACATTTCTATCTATCTCAAATACTTCTATAGCTTTCAGTACAATGGTATTTTTGTACTTTCAATTTTTTTTATGTCGTTTATCTTCAGAATGTCTCTGTGAAATATTCCCACTTATAAAACAGATAGATAGAAAAAGTAGAAAGAGATTAAACGGGCATGACAAACACTGCACGGGAAGCCTACACTGAAGCTCATCTGCCTCAACTCATCCCCAGCTAGTGGTGTGGTTTTCCCATCTACAAGATCATGATACTTTAGTTAAGTATTTACAGGACAAAGACAAAACAAAAAGCAAAACTTCAGAAGGCTTTGCTTTCTGGTTTGTATTTTTTATTTTTAAGTTTTTTTTTCTGGTTTGCATTTTCTATTTTTACTTTTTACTATTTTTTTCTTTTTTTAATATTTGTAGTCTGCATCTTGGAAGATGCTTACTGTCCTATGTGTCCTATTACTCTTACTGTCCCAGCATGCTGAGACTCGCACGCCCAGTTTCAGTCATGCTGTGTTCGAGGCTTCAGTTTCCACCATGGGGTCTGCAAAAGTTTGGCACCACAGGACTGAGACCTTCTCAATCCCTTTTGACACGAGAGGCTTTAAATCTCTACAGAGACATTTCACTGCATCATGTTATGAAATTACTTCCAGCACAGTCTCAGATCCCATACCCCCTATAAAAAGCGTACGGGATCTTCTTTTCCCTCATGGTACAATCTATCGGCTCTGCCACTAGCTGTGCTGTTCTCCTTGTTTAATCTTTCTGCTACCCCATCCAGTCGGACACACGGTTGTCCCATGGCTTCATTTCTGGGAGTTGCACCTGGAGATGGCCACACGTGAATGACCCCACGTGTGTCAGGTGGCATCTTCCCAAGCATCACACATTCGACATAGCTCCCACAGGCAATCCTGTTGCCTTTTTTTTTTTTTTGTATCTGTTAAAACAGGTAGCTTGGAGCACTCCTGCACATGCCCTGCTTGAGTGGCCTAGGAAAAGGCAGTATCCTGGGTGTCCAGACGCTTCCTGGGTGGCAGTTGGTCATTTTGAGCTTCTGTGTCTATCACGTTTGTATGGCCAGAATAAACCTGGGCTGGTCAAGGCTCGCTGTCTTTCTACAAGAAGCTGGGATAGAGGAAGTCTTACATATTGAGCATCTGATATTGCAGCGAGCCACAAAAGACAGAAGAGTAGGACTGGCAATTTGTGAGGTGGAGGCTGTGAGTAATGAAAGGAGAGTGAAAACAGAAGTGGAATTGATTGGGAAAGATTGAGAGCAGGGGGCTATTGATATGGAGAAATACAAAGGGAAAAGATGTGAATTCGCAGGTGCTAATAGTATGTGAAATTTGCACTGGTAGAAGCAGTTCATTTTTAGAGACAAAAGTTGTATGAATATACATCTCTAGGGATATAGCATTGGTAATCAGGAGAAAAATGTGTCCAATCCGGCTGATTTATAAACTGATACTACCACTCATATTAGTTCAAGATCTGCTGAAGCAATATGGCAATCTATTATAAAAGCACAAGGGCCTTATTCACTGGATTTACTTGCAGCAAAGATACACTATAGCATATGGGTGATATAATTGGACCTGTTTAGCATAAAGAGAAATGTGAATCGTGCCAATTTGGTGATACAGCCTTGGTATGTTGCTTAATAACTGGGAGTAGTTGAGTATGTAATTAAAATAAAAACATAAAATACTCAGTAGCTTTGGATTAGAAGAGAGAGAGAAAAAAAAGGAATAATAGCGAGGAAGTCTAATAGCGGAAATTAAAAATGACATTTAAATTAAAATCCTGCCCCTATTTGTAAATGTGACAGTGTTTCGTGTGGTTTTGATCAGTACAATATGCTCTCCTTGTGTCAGCATGGAAACCAAATTTGTTTGCAGCTCACTCACCATCAGATTCCTGGGGGTGGTGGGGGATGTCCCTTTATAATAAGCATTTGATTTAAGTGGGACAAGCGAGTTAAATATGGGTCCGTGTCTGTTGATGCAGAAAGCCAAGCTAAAAGTCCATTTGTGCTCTTCATGGAAAAGCTTCCTGGACTTGATTCAGTGCTTCTCCACCAGACTCCCAAAATCCAGGGGAAATTCATACAAGCGGAAAAGGTCATAAAATGCCCCAAACAAATTGCTCTAAACAGTGTAATCTATAGGGGAGAAAGGACAGATGCTGTGCTTTGTCTTTTTTTCTCCAGAAATTTACCCTACATTTCTGCTTTGAACAGATATCTCTTAAAAAGCGTATGGGAAATTTCCAGGAAAGTCCAGTATGCTTGTATTTTACTGTATTTTCAAGTAGGATTATGTTGTAGAGACTGCTGATGATATTACTTTGTTTATTTTTATAGCATTTTGTGTTTCTTTTTTATTATATTTACATAAATACAAGTAACTTTAATATTAATTACCTGAGTATCTGAGGAAAGGGCATGTAAAAGTTAAATATGTTAAATGATTTTTTGGATGTGAAAATGTCCTCCTGTAGTTACTATTTTCCATGTAGATTGAACTGACATTCACTTCTCTCCATACTAGTCATTAAACAGCAGTGAAGTCTGCCATTCAACTCAAGGCTTTTTCTTTACCTTCTACTGCTCACTTGCCTTCTCTGTTATACAAGAGAAATGCAGAAGGCACTTTTCTAGTATTTTCAGACTAAATTAATAATTCCTAAATGGTCCATGAGAAGAAGATAAGCACTTTTTTGTTGGCTACAGTCACCATAGTTCACTGTGCTTTTGATAGCAAGCTTGGTGGTCACACTGAGTAGCGATCCACAAGCAAGAGTGAAGGCTGGCAATGATCCTTTGACCCAAAATGTTGAGAGACCACTGATATGAAGAAATGGAAGCAATGGAAGCAGCAAGGATAAGAGAGGAGAGAGGTTTTACTTGAGATATTCTGAGAGACTACATTTTCATTAAAGTGGTTTAGCAGAACAAGAGATGTCTCCATGGAAGCTCTCTAGGTGTTGACAAGTTCAACAAGCAATCTCAGGGGTGCCAGTGACTTTGGAGAAAGCCTTGAGTCATATTTCTGATGTGAGAATGGAAAAACAGATGCAACATTGGAATCTAGGGTCTGAGGAGATGAATGACTAAACCATTTGTGCTTGTATGAGAGTATTTTTTATTACTAATTTGCCTTCACCATATTCTTCCCCACTCACCAGGAAGCTGTTTTCATGAGACCACATGCCCTTGGGGTGAGACCTGTGCCCACCTGTATCTTAATGAGACTGAGGACACTGACCTTGACTGAGAGCTTTGAGCTTTCTGCAGGAAGTGTCCACCTATGTATACGGGTCACCATTTGTATATGTTTGCATAACAGAGCATAAGGGTTGGATAGCGTTTGCAGGCGCCACAGAAGCAATGCGGAGCGAGGAGGCGGTTAGTGCCCTAGAAAACGGAAAGGCTTTGATGGTACGAGGGAGTAGGATGACAATTAAGACTCCAAGCATTATTTATGATTTGTAGTCACTGTACTCTTCTGTTTTGAAACCTCCATATATTTATTGTTTTTTTTCTAAAATTCCTGTATGCTTGTTTCATGCAAAGAATTATTAATCTAACCATTTAATCTAAGCCTTGCAAAGAAATGTTTGAAACAGTCCCATAAGACGTAACGCCAAAAGGCAAATGAACATAACACAAAAACATACTATTTTTGAAAAGCCTGGGCATTTTAAGGAACATTCTTTTGCTTTCCTAGCCTGCACTGGGGCTGTAAGATCTTTAGACTACTGTTGTTATGTCTAAGGATCATAACTTTTTGTTCAGCATGTATACACACACATGTGGAAATTATTCTGATGTATTAATATGATGAATTCCAGGAATTGGTACGAGGAGTTTGTTCTTCTGGATTGCCAGCTCAACATAAATCCTATCACAAGATCAAACGGAAAACATTTAATAAATGTTTTGTTGCAACTAGAGCACATTTTTCACTGAAAACTGGTTAAGGGGATATTTATCTGTATGATCGCTCTCTGATGCTATAGTAACTGACATTTAAAAATGCTTGGATAGAGGAACATTTAGGTTATTGACTTTTTAAAATAAATATTTGCAGATCATATTTACAAAACAGATTATTTAACCCTCTTTAGGAAGCAGTAAAAAAAAAAAGTGTTCATTTTCGGTGCAGTCTCTCACAAAGATTATTGTGTCGAAACACTGATTTTTCAGTAGTGTGCCAAATGAAATACAATACTTTTTTTTCTCCCCAAAACCAATCCGTTTTATGATGAGTATCTGCACAGGAAATCACAAAGTGGCTTTTCCTGTCATGTACAATTGACATGGGGACCTACCACTTGTTTGCTGGGGAAAGATAGTATTTGTCCAAATTCACATCCTACCACTGCTATTTACTGTCTCCCAGCAGAGCATAACTGGGACCTCACGGCAACCACACAAATACTCCATATATTTTGTTTGAGAATACATAGAATAATCTGAACACATTTCAGAAATACAGAATTTGTTGTTTAGAATTATAAATTATTTCTCAGTCCATTAGGAGTGAAAATTTGGAGTAATTTTTAAGATGATATAAATCAGGCTGGATTACTAGTATTTATTTCCTAAGGAAAGAATCATGCCCATAGTAACCTAAATTCAGGATTTACAAAACTAACAACTGAACAGCAAATGAGGATCATCATCATGCATGCATAAGCAGTGCTACTGTAAAAAAAAAATACACGTTCATATAATTAAGGACTATACAATAATTTGCATGGATAAAGGCAAGGCAAATCCTGACTGATCAGGCAGTCCTAATACTTTTCTTCTTTGCCTGTGTGTGGTTCTGCAATGTGTTCTGAAACTTATAAATAGAGCATCAGAAAGGGTAAAATATTTAAAATAAGACATAATACAGAACATTTACCTCCTTATCTCTAATATTATTAGGCATGTCAATCAGTAAACCATGTCTTTTTTATTATTTTGTTTATGAAAAGTTACCTTATAATGGATTTGAATGATAAAAGCACTGCACACATATAAGTGCATAAATATATGCCACTCAACTTTCTTTTTGTCCTCTGACAAAATTTGGAATTTTCTTGATGAACAACAACTCTATGAGGCAAAATCTCATTATTTTGCTTGTTGTTGAAGTTTGTTTCTGATGTCAATACTAGATTTTTTTCTGAGAGCAGAGCTACAGTAGTAGTAAAGAGCTCTACCAGCAACTATTTGCTGTGTTAACCTCCCCTGGGATTCATCAGTGAAAATGATTGCTAGTGTGGACAGTGACTGCTGGCCTCATTTAAAAAAGAAAAAAAAAAATTCCTACCCCAAATTCCTGCTCTTTACCTGTGTTTGACAACTGATGGTTATTCTTATCTTGATTTAGGAAGTTATCTAGAAATTAAAACATCATCCTTGAGGCTGCAAGCGCCTGTGTATGGGTGCACGCAGTTGTGCATTTAAATTGTACTTTGGGGAAAAATGGATCTCTTGTGGCTCCAAAGAAGCCCAGGAAATGCTCATTTGGTAAACACGGGTGCTTCTGTTCTGCACAAGCACGTGGTGGCCTTGGCAGAGGCGTTTGCAGGTTGTATGATGTGGCTTCCGACACGACCTGGCCCGCTCCCGACGTGTCCTCTGCAGAATGAGGCCACATCCCTCAGTGAAGGTAAATGGTGACCGGAAAACCCACCCTGATGCAGTATTGCCTCCATTGCCTATTTTTTCTACTTTAGAGGAAAGCTTTCCAAAACCCTCGGCATCGCCCAGTGCTTAGCTCCAAGTCCAGACCAATGACTGTTAAACCTCCTGCCTTTGGAAGGATGGCATCAATCAAACATTGATATAATTGAGATAATGATAGGAGCGTGGCAATTGCTATGCTGCATCCCTGCCCTCCTCGAGGCAGCGCTTTCCGATCCCCCACAACCAGCTATTAACATAGAGATACTGCGCTGGAGAAGCAGAGGTCACTCGCTGCACTTGGAGGCTTGTTCTGCATCGCTGGAGAGGGTTTTGCAGCATCAACTTGTTAAAACCCTTTCCATGGCCAAGGCCAGCCAAGCACTCGGCGTGAACAGAAAGTCTTTTGAAGGTCAAGCCTCAAAGACGCTTTCAGGCCCGAGGCCAAAATGAGTTTACACTTGGTGGATACCCTTTCGCTCTTGCTCAGGAGCAGGTCATGAAATGGCTGTGGGTGTTGCAGAGATCCCATGCAGAAGACGTCTCTTGTTCCCCTTCCAAAATGTTAATCTATTATTCATATGGTATTTATTCTGAAAAAACAGCCCTTTCTGACCTCTTTGGAATTAATCGCTTACTTTTAGGGGGGAAAAAAAAAAAGGACAAAGTCTATACTCCATGCTGGACATTGCAGTGTTGAAAGAGATTATTAATGCAAGTATTTTCTCTAAATCATGCCTGTTGGCCGTTCAGCCCAGGCTAGCACTCTCGTAGCAACCGTTTCCTACCTCTTCTTTTTGAACTAGGACCGAATGTTATGTATACTCTGCAAAAAACATTTTAATGTGCCTGAAGATCTCCTTAAAATGGCAGCAGTAGATCAGCAAACCAGGGAATGCAGTTCTTTACAACCAATACTTGTGTTACTTTTTCTCTTAGAGGAAGCCCTTTTTTGATCCTTATTTGTTTTCCTCTTCATTTTCCTCTGTTCATCAAAACCAATATACCTATTTTGGAAATAGCTTATCTTTATGCATCTAGCTATTAATTCATTACAAAAATCTCCTGTTCTCTGAGAAGCATCTAAGAGTCTTTTCCTAACCCATACAGTGATTGCAATGTTAAAGTTGTGATTTACCCTGTATCACAAACCCCTCTTAGCAGTACTGCATCCCTGAGATCCTGCCTCCATCCCATGCTACCCAGCTTGGGAGCATCAATATAATGATAATATGTTGAGGGTTTCCTGCGCCTTCTTGAAGATAAACCACTCAAGAAGGTTCTTTGGAGAACATTAGTGCAGTCCAAAGAGCAGAATACAGCATAGTTTTGCAAGTTGAGTCTACTCTGCTCTCCCACAGAAAAGATCATTAGGAGAAAAAAAAAAAAAAAAGTTTCTCTGCTTGCTCCTGCATCAAAAAAAAAAAAAGGTAAAAAAAAAGACTGTTCACTTTATACTAGAGAGGTAATATGCATCATGGCACCGCTTAAGATGAGATACTTCCTACCCATTTCACACTTTAGAGATAATTACTTAACACAGTGCAGCCCATTTTATTCACAGTAACTTTTTTCTCGGTAATTTGCTTAGTAGCTTTGAAATGAAAAGCATCATGCGGTGTGGAGAGCGGCAGAGCTTTCCCTGCAGGGCTTTGCATTATTTTCTAAAATTCCTTTGGGCATTTGATCATCATGGAATCGACTCGCCCCTAATGCTAATTGCCAGGCTGCAGCAAAGTTTCCTAAAACACAGGATCCTGGGAGGAGAATTGTCCTGGGACACTGAAACAGAGCCGAGTTCCCAGGGATTGCGGATTCAGCGGCAATCCCAGGGGCTTCAATCCTGACCTTGGGCATGATGCGCAACCTCCGTGATTGCTCCCATCTTAGTGAAATCATAGACCTTAACCGAAACATTTATTCAACATATGAAATTGCAGGGTATTGCATAAAAGAATAGAGTGATAAGGTAGAGGATGGGGAATGTTATGCCACATTACTGCTAAAATTACCATTGAAGTTATGGCGGGATCAAATAGCAAACCTTTAAAATAAGGCGATTTAAGAGTTGAGCACCATAAAAAGGAGGTTTAATTCCGATCGTCAAAGTTTAAGTTGTTTAGGAGGGCAATAAGAAACTAGGTGTGGAAGTCAGCAGATGCTTTTACCGATCCGAGTTAGTTGCTATATGCGTCTTGCTTTAAAAGTTATTTATTCTGAAAAGCTGTAGATGCCTGTGGGTAGCTGCTGATCTACCACCTTTGCAAGGCTTGGTACAAATCGCACATTATTCAACACTAAAATAACCAACAGCCAATAGTAGCTGATAAAGGAGGCATATCCAGGAAAATTTAAGAATTTAAATCCCCTCAGACCTCCAGTCGTTATTCCCTTTTGGGAATGTTACACCTTTGTCTCAGCACATGATTTTTTGAAAGCATCTCAATAACTTAGCAAAATAACTTTGGAGCTGAGAAATCAAATCCAACCACATTTTAATGTTGTTTTGTACTGCTAATCTCCCTTTGGTGCTTTTGAAGGCTCTATAACTTTCATTTATGAAGGTTGGAATGGAGGCGGTGCCCATTAACGCCACCGTGATAGCAAATCTACGTAAAAGCTATTTCAGGTTTTGCCGTGGAACCACAGCTTCCAGTCTGCTGGAGTATCTCTTCGCTGTCTCTAAAAATGTTTACACTTTATGTCCTACAAGAAGTCTTTGTGGCAGTCTACCAAAGGAAATATCTTGCATTTAGCCCCACTGGAGATATTTTGGTGACTTTAACTTTGCCAGGAGAGGAAGATCTGTCAAGCAGATTTTAAAAATAGAATTAACTTGATCTTTTTTATTTCGAAAGGCTTGGCAGAATGTAAGCTGTTCCTTGCCCCAGTGGTTTTGCATGCTGCACATTCATTTATTTTCTTCCTTTTCCATGAGATAGGAGACCTTAACAGTACAATATTATTATTATCAAAGACAGAGGAGTTGTCATATTGCATGTTCATCAATAACTTTTGGCAGGCAGTTCTGTGGACATGCAGGGCTATTCATTCAATAACTCGATGGATAAGGCAGAGATGGTCAAATTAATGTCAATCTGTCCCATGAATATAGACAATAAAAGACCAAATCCTGTTAAAGCCTATGCATCTGAAAGCTAGGAATTAGAATATGAATATTTTTCACCATGGGGGTGAAAAGAGCTGTGCCACATGATGTGACTTTGTACACTTTGCAAGGGAGCAGGTGGACCTGAGTTTGCTTTTGCTTGGCCTTTCGTCTCCAGTAGTGTTGTATTCCTGCCTTCAGGAATCCCTTCCTTCCAGGCTCCCGTTTCATCCATTTAGTCTAAATCATCCTCTTGAGGATTCCAAAGATACAAATAAAGAGAAATTTGCAGCATGAGGGACATGTGAATGTTTCCATTTTGAGTCAACCAAATATAATTGTAAAATTCTTGACAAATTGGAAGGGAGCGTGGAAGGACTTTGTAAATGCACCAAAGATCATTTCAGCAAAGGGCTTTATTTCTGCGTATTTTTTTTCTAATAAAAGAACAAGAGAGGAAAAAAACTTAGAAATCCTAAAGGAGAAATAAGGACTCTAATCAGCTGAGAGCTTTAAAGCATTGTTTTATGTGTAATTAGCTTAGAGTAGCATTTGCAAAGGGCTTTTCCTTTTTTTTTAAAAAAAAAACTAATAAAGACTGTTGATGAACATGTTACAAAATTATTTTAAACAGCTTTTTGCTTCAGCTGTGGCAAATGGGCACGCTGTTATTTTGTGTTGTTTTTTTCCACAAATGACTTATAATCGCATTTCATGTCCTCTGATTAAAGTGACAGGCAATTTCAAGGGATATCACTTAACACATTGATCTGAGGAGGGACTCTGGCTTTGCACTGCAGGAATTGGAAGAGCTTGTCCCCGGCCATTTAGGCAGACACAAGTTCTCTTAGTTTGGTTTTGTTGGGTTGTGGTTGCATTATGGTTGTAGTTGTGGTGTCCTCCAAAGGGAACACGAAGTCACAACAAAGCCAAAGTGACCCATTGATTCCTGCAATGCACGTTGAGTCAAAAATCTCCAAAAATCCAAAACATTGGCTTGTGTTGCAAGATGCATCCAGTTAATTCCTGGGCACATTGCTTGCAGGTGGGGTTTTTGCTGGCCTGGCACCATGCACAAGCACACAAGCTGGCCAAGCACCCCAGTTGCTGCCCTCAGCAAATCTGACCCTGGCACTAATTTGGCATCCCAGAGACTTCCCAGCACGCTGCCAAGCTGGAAAACAGCAGAGGTTTCACTGGCTGCAAGAAATCCCACCCCAGCCATTTAAAATATTGTTTCAGGGCAGGAGGTGATTGCAAGTGCTCAGAACAGGTTGGAGGACAGAGGGGAAAAAATGTAGTCTGGAGGGAAATGGCAAGGTAAGGGAAGAAAAAGGGCAATAAATTTGAGACAGATTTAATTCTTTGTTATAAAGTACAAATACGGAGTTTCTTTTCACTTAGCATTGGCTTAAGTCTGCATACTTCGATGAACATTTTTTCTTGTTTGTTGGATGCAAGCAAAAAAGCGCAGTTCCTTGTGGCTTATCCAAGAAATATTAGCCCAATGTGATTAAAAAGAAAGTAATGCAGATGCGATACCCATAACAAGGTCTGCTGGGTAGCAAGAGATGCAACCAACTAGTTGCAATCGTATTTTTCAGTTGTGTTAGGAACTCAAAGCACTCTAAGCACAATCAGGACATTTCCTCCACACAGGCTAGGTCTGAGACTTTTAAATTTTAAGCTTATGAAACACCCAGCTTTAGGACATTAACCAAATTTCTAGACATGTATAGAGAGATGCAGTTGGAACTGCATTGTGATGATTAAAACAAAAACAAAATCAGGCAATCTTTTGAATATCTCTAAACATCTAAACATCTGCAGTATTTCCAGGAGTGCAGTCTTTTATCACAGATGTCTGTCCGTTTAAAATCACAGAATCACAGAATCACAGAATGCTTAAGGTTGGAAGGGACCTCTAGAGATCATCTAGTCCAAATATTTCTTTGGTAAAAAAAAAAAAAAATAAAGGTCCACATTGCACCTTGAATCACATACTGGAGTCAAATGGAGTCTTTTGCTTAAATGTGCAAACAAATAAAATGTCTTTGCTTGCAGACAAATGACACTATGTGGTTCTACTATTCAGCATAAGAGGAAGATCTGATAAATCCTGGCAGAAGATGTTCAAGGAATGCTGAGATGCTTCAGGAAGTCCTACACCTAATTCAGGGAATAACACTCATCCCTGTGACACGTAATAAAACCTTTTATCTCAGTCCAGCTAGGAAGACGCTGGACACAGTGCTTGAGGTGTAAAACTGAGATTAGATTTTGTGTATTAGGACACATTCAATAAATTCTCCTTTGATTTTAAAAGCATATGGTAGTCCTCATTAAATATTGCAAGACCTCCCCTGAACTTTTCTACTCCTCTTTTCTTCGCTATCCAGTCATACTTGAATGCTTTTAACAGATAAGTTTTGGGTAGAAAATGTGATAGAAGATGTTATTATTTATTGTTTTATCATTTACAAACATGAATTAGAGTAATAGAATATGCATTTTCAAGAGCTTGTATAAACCTTGGAAATTTTTAATTCTTTTTATTCATATAACCTGTAACTACAGACTTCCATGTCTTCAGGGAAAGAAAAAAAAAATAGTCTTCTGCTCCTTAAGTTATTTCAGCTTAAGAAATGCCATCCAGAAGTGTTTTAAGAGCAGATTGCAATTTCCAGCTGGAAAGAAGTTGGTAGCTAAATCGGGAGCCTGTAGTGGACACTGTCTAAGTGGATGGCTGTGACAAAAATTAGAACAATTTCAAATTCTAGAGTAAACAATTCTGACCTTCTAAATGGAGCAGCTGCAAGGTTTCATTTAACTGATGAGGGGGAAGGTTCTCAGCTGGAGTGAATTAGTGTGGCTTCACTGAAGTTGATGGATTTAGAGCAATTTACCTCGACTACATTTCTGTCCCCAGAAGTCTAGTCTTTTTTATGCATTTAAGTGTAACAGCATAAATTTATGATAGAGACATCATCTGACTAGAAATACGTCATTTATTCTGTGTAAAAATTGGTATTTTCTTCTCTGTTAAAAAAATCCAAATAAAAAGGTGTTGATATACTGCAAATCATTCTAGATTAGGGTAAGGTAGCCATAGGTTTTTATTTGAGGAAGCTGAGTTTAGAGAAATTCAGCTGTAACTATTTATCTCTTTTTTTTTTCTCTTTCTTTTTTTTTTCTCCAGCAAATTGCCACATTTCTGTGATTGCAACTAGCTGTGTCTTACTGTTAGAGTGACATTTGCACCTTTTTTCACAAAGACAAGAAACAGCTTTAACACAACGTTGTCCTAAGGCCATGACCAAAAGTGATGACCAAAGTATTGAAGTTTTATGTTTGTATGTGTATTTATACTAAGGCTTTTTTGTAGAGTGAGAGAGAGCCTAGAGAAACTTGCAAGGTTGCTAAGATTCAATGCCTGATCTTAAATTTATAAAGTGTGTTCCGTATTATACAGTAGGAAGAAAGTAAATTACTCTAAAACTCTGCAAAAATATCATGCCCTGGAGGAACAGAAAAGACTTTTGGGAGAGCTTGTTAAAAAATAGATGCTCTTACATCAGTAATATTTTTAAGTTCTCTGGGAGAAAATCACCCAAAACATGTACAATTGGCCCTACATTCAATCTCTGGGCTGAACTTCAGGAGGGCTGGATCTTCTTGTAGTTGGTGAGAGAAGGTTTCATCTCGTGTCACTTAGTCACTTAAGAATTAACCAACTCGATACCGTAACACTGTGTCCATTTATCCTTACTATAGCTTCTAATGTTGGTTTTCTTTCCTGTCCCTGCCCTGCAAAAAAAAAAAAAAAAGAGTTGATTTTTTTTTTTACCTAATCAAACTCATTGTGATTTTTATGTTACGCTTGTCTAGACAATCTCACAAACTGAAAATCACATAGGCTGCTTTTGCAGCATTTTTGTTACCTCAATATACTGAAAAAGTCACTTTTGGCTAGTAGCTAAGGGAAAAACAACACAGTGACCTTGGTAAGTCTAATTCATAAATATGCCAAAATATTCCACACATAAATGAAAATAATAATAATAATGCCATTCTCAAGAATGAAAATGGTCTGCATTTTCAGCAATCTCTAATATTAATCTAACTATTCATTTTTCAAAACATTTTTTAAGGAAGCTGAGATACCAATATACAATAATGGGTTAATATCAATTTAGTTATAATAAATATTATTTAGGAGTTAAAACAGTTAGGCCCTAATCTTAACTGGGCTCTTTCAAGCAAACTGTTGTCATTGAGAACATTTCTGATAGCTCTTAGGCATTGCTGTGAGACAAGTAATAATTATAACCACAAATTGGGCAAAGCAACAAAACCAGGAGCAACAAACTGACCACAGTCAAGTGCTCGAATTCTCACAAATTTGCCTTTTTGTGAGTGGACAGGAGGCAGAACAAGGCACACGTGGCTTATATTAAACACACCACTTGGTTCAGCCCTGGAGGGTACTCGGGACCTTGTGGCGATGTGGACTAAACTACTTTGTTTTTTTTCTTTCCCCCATTTATGCAAAATTCCCCCTTGCTTTCCCCCCAGGAGGGGAGGAATGCTTAAGAGGAAACTGGAGCAGACAAATTAAAATTCAGTGTTAAGATGGCACAGAAGCAATTACAGAGCCTCCTATCTAGTTGCTGTCTTAGAGTAAATGCTAAAAAAGAAAATCATTTATAGGTACAAATTTAAAATATGGATGAAACCACTGACTTGAGTGGAATATAATTCACATTCACACCATGTTCTTAAGAGCTTTACCTACCATTTCAACATTTTTTAAAAAATTAATTTTGGGATGTTTTCTTCAGCTCATATATAGGGAGACCTCACAACTTTTCTAAAATATGTTTTGCTGACCAACCTCCCCTGCTGACATCTAACAGCAAAATTTTGCCTCTACTTTGTCTGTCAGGATATGTGAGGTGGCCTTCTCCTGACCCAAAATAAGTCTTCTTAACCTGTCAGCAGAAGACTATGTATTGGTATGTTTCAACTAAGCTTTCTGCTAGAAAGCATTGATGCAGCTTGTGTCTGTCGTCCAAAATGTTCTCCTCTTAGTACTAAGCCTCCGTTCATCACTTTTAAAAGAGCTGTTGAACATGAGCACAGCTTTTAAAGAGTGATGGTGCTGAGCATTTAAAAGAAAATATTAGGACCGATATATTTTTGAGCGGCAATTTACGCCTTAATAAAGTACTGTGGTATTGAATTCTGAATAAACTGTAAATAATGGAACCATCTACCTAGGGGATGATGAAAATATAAAAGTATTTCAAAGCACGGTAGCTTTTGGATCAATAGATAATCTTTCTACCTGTCTCCTAGAGGCTAAATTACTCTATAAATGACAATGAGGAAGTCTTGGACATGCAACTTGTAATACACCCTGAGCTCTCCTAGGCATTTTGGCTTATACCTTAAGCAATGGGAAGACAGAGGAACATGTGAAAACAGTGGTCCCAAAATGTCCTGCACAGTTTTTTTTTAAAACAAACAAACAAAAACAGTGATAATTGACAAGTCATACTGAGCTTCTACACTAGGCATTTTAAAAGAAAAGGAAATTAATTTTCTTACGAACTGTTCCCAAGTCTCTCTCGTTAGGTTCATATACATGGCCTTTGTACATGAGATGTTATTTCTGCACTCCATTCCCTTCCTCCTGTAGGTTACTGTTGTCAAGTCCGGTCATCCATCTCCTGAAAAAGGAGATTAACTGTTCATAATAACATAATAACGTAACACCGTGTTCAGAGCAATGGTTTTGCATCTTATATGACTGTAGCTAATCCTTTTAAATCCCTCTGTGCACGTAAGAATATTCATTATCATAATACTAAGCCCTCCCTCTAATAGTGGTAGCAATTTTAGGCATTCCATGTTCTGAAAGTTCAGAAGTTTTCTGAACTCTTACGATTTCCATTTCAGGGTATCTAGAAGTATTCAAAACTGGCAGGAGGGTTCTGGTCGAGAGCATCTTCTTTCCACAGTGTCTGTGTCTCATCCCAAAGTCACTGTGTCTCTAGGCTGATTGGCCTGATTGGCCTTTTCCTGATTCTGGGATGCTCTCCAGGGTTGAAAACAAAAATCCTGTAAGTACTTCATGCTGGTCAAAAGAATTTCCTAATGAGCAAGTTTGGGTATATACGTGTCCTCAATAGTTGTGAAAATATTGGAGAGAGTTTTATTTTACTGCAGCAATATAAGCTGTGAACAGCTCATGCAAAGGAAAAAGAGGAGGGAGAAAAAGAAATCTTTTTTAAAAGGGAAAACAGTGCTTTATCTTAGGAAAGATCATTCTGGCAGATGGTGAAATTTCTTAACATAATTATGTGGTCTTGGTTATTACTCTATTTATTTCCCTTCCAAACTAAATGAGATTGGAGTTCCTAATCTAACTATGCACTTGCCTTAATATTACACAGGTTCTCTTTGGGGCTTTTTAGATTTCATTTAATATAGGGAGCACAGTGCTTATATTCTTTATTTGTTCTATAGATTAGGAAATATAGGTGTCAGTGATTGAGACTAGGCATTTCTTACAACAAAATGATGGTAATTTGATTTCTCCAGGTCCTTATTAACTGGACATGTGTATGCTGAAAAGTTACTCAACTTCTAAATGCAAGTGGCAAATCGGGCTTAAAAAAATGCTTGAAAAATAAATCCAGGCAGCTGGATCTCACTTTGCTGGCCCAGGGAATGAGGCTGCAGCCTTGGGGCAGAACTGTAATGGAAATCCCTTTTTGACCTAGCAGACTGCGTAGGAAGCACAGCCCCTGGCCAGCAGCCCTTTGAAATTAGCTCTTCCTGATAAGCTGAAAATAAATCAGGCAGGCAGGGAAAAGCTCTAAGGAAACTAGGAAGGCAGTAACATGGCCTGGGAGAATTATCAGGAAATATGCTGAATAAAAAAAAAAAAAGCAGCATGCAAACATTGTTAGCAGTCACTCACGGTCAGGATATTCAATAATTAGGCTATTCTCCCATTAAAAAAGTTCTCCTTCCTATGCCATGAGTTGGCACGAGTGTAGATGTAGGAGCTCTGAATGCCGATATTTTGGCCAACACATTCGAGGAATGAAATGTATTTTTCTTTCTTTCCTATCGTCCCAATGCCAGGAGCTCCTTTTTACTTCCTTTTTATCCCGCCCCCAATCTTTCTTCCCGTCATACAAAAAGCTTAACAGAGAAATTACATGAGGTTTAATGCAAGCTTTTTTTTTTTTTTTTTTTTTCCCAAAAACACAGGAAACTGCTAAATCCTTTCCATCTCTTCTAGGAATGGAGGCCGAAAATTTAGCACTGAGCAACATTAATATAAGCATATTTAAGGACTTAAATAAATAAACTTTAATAAACTTATATTTTCAGCACAGAGCAGATGGTGTTTGACAGACCTGCCTGAAGCTATGCAACATCACATGCCATGCTATTTATTTTCCAATAATGTGATTTACTAAACAAATTTCTCCTTTTTAGAAATTACACAGTGAAGGAAGGGTTTTGCAACAGGAATATAAAGCAAAAAAACACTTTACAAGTAACAGGTGATGTGCATTCAAGCTAAAGGACACCAAAAATTCCTGTAGAACAAATAATCATGCAGCACAGGAGCACAGCCTCTAAGATTTCAGCTGTATTCATAATGATTCAAGAAAATACTGTTATGGAGAGGCTCAAGAGCTGGATCTGAGTCCAGGTTGTTTGGCAGCGCGTTCCCCAGCATTGGCTCAGACCAGTTAGCATCTCAGATTTGGCATAGGCATGGTTTGGGCAATTGCATGGAGTAGGGATGCTTTTCAATAAATAATATAGATGAGGCTTTTCTCTACTTTGGAGTGAAAAGTGTCTGGCTAGATGGACGTGTTGGGTGGTCTAAGGGCCACCAAGTGGTCCCCAGTTTGTTTTTATTGAGCAGTAGGGTGTACCTAATGGGTCACTCTTCATGCAATTTAAAACTAGACAAAAAGAGCAATAGGATAAATGTGAAAAGGGGCTTTGATGCTAAATATAAGAGGTTGAGATGTAAGATGCTGGCTCTGTCTATCAGTTTTCTCCAAAGGCCAAAGACCAATTCAGAAAAGGCTAAGCTGAAAGCCTAACTCCCATATTCTGACTCAGTCTCTCAAAACTTCTGTCCTTCCTCCATTTACCTTTCAGGCAAGGTAGGGAGTCTTTGCTCCTAAACTTATCAGGTGCCTGATTTATTCACTAGCATTGCTTCCCATGGCAATGACCCTTCAAAGAGTTGTATAAGTGCTTGATCTTGCAAGTGGTGAGTGCAAGTTACATTTGTCCTGCACAAGCTCAGAGAAGAATTGTTAGCTAGTTATTTTGTTTGATAACTATAACCAAAATACCTTAAATGCCATGGGTTTTGCTTTTTAATTATTCACATTGTGTTAGTATTCACTGTAATTTGCACCTCTTGTCAAACCATGCTCTGTTTTTTGGGGGGAAAAAAGAAAGGCCATCCTTGCCCCAGAAATAAATATCCTAAAATATTCTGTGTGGTGGCAGATTTTCCTGTAGGTGTATGGATCAAAGCTGAAATACTGAGAAGGAAGGAAAGAATTTAAACAATATTACAGAAATTAAATTATTTGACTGGGAAATGAAGCATCCTCAAACGCTAATGTTGCCAAGGATACTTGCTGCAGCTAGCCCACAGCACGCAGCCAGAGTAATTGAATTTTTTTTAGAATAAAACATTATAGCCAAGCAGACCAGGAACCTGGCTGAAAGTAGTTCATCTGCTGCAGCATTTCAACAGTGAGGATGGCCCTGCAATACCCGACGTAGCTGCCCCAGGCTGTCTCATTTTTACTGTGGCATTTCAGCCTGCAAAGCTATAGACTGTGTGTGTGTATGACAGCTGCTGCCTTGGACAACATACCAGGGACTGATTTCAGGACATCTAAACCCAAAAGGACGTGCTGCAAGTGTGTAGGCTGAAGAGCCATAGTTTATTATCAGGGGACCAGCAGACCTCTCTTTAAGGATAAGCGCAAGAAGAGGGAGCATAAGCAGGTTACAGGGATGCATCTTCTTGAATAAAATATTTTTTTTCTCTCTGCTTTCCGGTGTCAGTTTGCGTCGTTAACTTCTGTGAATTTGTAAGAGGTTCTTGTTAGATAGCTAAGAGGGAATTTTATGGTTTATACTAAATGCTGTGAGCATTTGGTATTGTTATGTCTGAATTTCTAAAGAAAAAAAGGGGGTTTTACATTCATCCAAATGCTCATAAATGCCTAGGCCTCGTATAGTAATTAAAATTACACATGTAATTAAAATTACATTCACTGAAATGAATGGTTAAAGTGGAGCACTGCAAGACCATTAGTGATAGGGCAGGTGTAACGGGCACCCCACCCAAAGGGGAGTTCTCCATTGATCCCAGCATAGGCTACTAAGCTCAGCTGGAATTAGCAAATCATTCTTAATCGGATGCACAGAACAATTCTAAATAGGAAGAGTTTTTAAAAAGCACTGGGCAAGAACGGGCATTGCAGGAAGAATGGATGAACATTGTGATTCTGGTTAAAGAGCAATCAAAGGGAGTTCAATGTGCAAAGAGATTTTATGAACCTTTAGTCCTCTCTGTCATGTAGCTGACAAAGTCACTTCAAGCTTTCCGCACTGTGCTACCTACAAACTATATTTTTTCATAAATTGTGAGCCACAAAACTTATTTTTTTCCACCCTTTTTAGTCTTCATGAGGATTTTTGCTTTGAGCCTTCCTGCAGGAAAGTGTTTTAAGTGGAAGTCATCTTTATACTGCACCTAACATCTGCTGCTATGTGTCCTGTCGCAGGCGTAAGGACCATTTTCCTTCTGTCCTCAAGCTGTGTTGCTGCTTATTATCATGTTTAACAGTCCTGGTGCCTGGCAGGCTGGAGATTAGAGACTCTTAATATTCGTTTTATACTGAAAGGTCTCGCCAGATTTTTGGAGCACGGGCTATAATATATGCACATAATATATTGGTGGAAAAGTCCTGAACTCTCCAGTGAGTCACCTTAATCTTTCGTCTTATCGTTTTAGGGCTGTTTTAAAATAATCTGCAGTGCCCCCATGCATAAACATGTTTAAAACATGGCATTGAAAATAAAGGCTTAATGGAAGCAAATAAAAAGCAATGCATAGATTTCTTTTCATATATCTGTACTGTTAAAAAAAGATACATGTTTTGGAGGATGTTCTCCTTTAACTTCATAATTTCTTTTAAAACAGACTGGGCGGAAGGAGAAGGGGGACCCACTGAACATTGCTATCGACAAGATGACCAAGAAAACGCGAGACCTTCGAAGACAGGTAATCTATGGATTTTGTAATGCTTCTTCAGGAAAGTTGCTGCTTTACAAATTCAGGCTGATTTTGTCACTTATCAAAGTATAAAGAATTCATGCCTTTATTTATTTGCATTGCACTCGACATTAAACAAAGGATCTCTCCTTAGGGTGAGTTACATATCCAACCCCCAACACTCCCAATATCTGGGAAGGTGAGCAGATTGTCCAGACCTTTGCTTCCAAGTATCCCTAGTCTTAAAAACAGTGGCATATGTGCTTATTTGTATTTATACAAATACTCACATTGCAATGACACTAAGCAGCATATAAAAATGGTTGTAAGAACAGAATATTTTCAAAAAACTTCTAGGTGCATTATTAAATGAAGGTGCTGTGAGTCTAGGGATAAGATTGATAAACAGCAGTAAAGCACTGTTTCAGCCAGAAAGGCTGGCTTTCTCATATTGCTTTTATCTTTGCACTTGGTAATAAGACAAGAAGATTTGTTCACAAAGCTTGAGATGGAAAATAACAGAAGGAATATTGGAAAACCAGAGAGAGAAATGCAGTATGTGTTTCACTTTCAAAATTACTTCGTATTACCCTTTTTTTGGGCCTCTTTTTTCCTCTTTTAAGATGATCCCAATTCTGCATATTTTCCATGAAAAAAAAAAAAAAGACCACTGACCAATAAAAGTTTAACTCTGTAGAAATACTCCCAAACACACAAATCTGCAATAACAAACAAGGACTTTAGTGTACCTGCAGGTACCTATTGAGGTGATAGAGTGGCATCTACGGACATTTTGGAGTCAATGCTCTGTGCCTCCAAAATTCAGCCCATTTCACTTGTCGACAAGCTCTCAACGGATGCGCTCCAGGAGAGCAGTCCCAGGGTTTATTTCTCCAAATGATAAAACTGTTGCAACGGGCTGGCAGCCTACACGAATCATCAGCTCCCTTGGATGAAGCCTGGCATCACATCTGCGACTCGGCTAACGGCAGAAGAAGGAGCTCTGCGGCTCCGACCTCCAAATTTGTGGCGTCCTCGCTTCTGCAGTGGCGTTTGCACCATGTGTTGCCTCCCACCTCTGTTCTCACCGCTCAGAGGAAATAGCAGACTAACACATGCGGCTCTGTGCTGCGCGAGGCTCGCCGCGCTTGCCTGAATTACTCATCTCCGAAGCCAAATTTACTCTGAAACGTGATACAAAAGTGGCACCTTTCTTAATAAACGCTCTACTTTGAAGGTATATTCAGCCCCATGGGTGCCAAATTCAATTGTGAAATGTTGGAACCCTGTGTGTGGGTAAAGCGAAACACGCATTTAAATATTTTCCTGCTTGGAGCTGAAGCTTTTTATGGAATTTCTGTTTTTTTTTTATGTCCAGGTACAGCATATAGGAATAATATTTTTTTAAGCTGTGGAAGTTGCTAGAAAAGTGATAAAAAAATATATAACAATTGTGCTAGATTTTGCAAGTCTGTAGGAAGATGGAGTTTTCACAATCTCTCTTCTGACCTCAAATCATTATGCATTAGAATTACAGCCTCCATCCTCTTTCAGTGTATATATAATCAACAGTATCCATTCTAGAGTCTACCCAAATCTGCCCCTAGACCCTCTCCCTGCCAAGTTTCTGATACATGGATGTCACTGAGGTCTTAATTTAATGGTTGGGAGGTTGAAATTCAAGAAGAAATGATCAGGAATTGTGGTAATGAAGAAAGTGTATATACTTCATTCAGTAGCCAAGAATCTTTGCTAGGCTTCAGTAGTCAACGACCTAAGACTGATTTTTCTTTCTCTGAACAGGTTACTTAGTTCTTTATTTCTGAGATTTTATTAGATTACCGAGAGAACACGTGGACAAGGGGAATGATTTGGGCTGGGACACAATGGTGCTGAAATTTCATCTTGCAATTTACAGCCACATCAATATTTCCCATTCTGATGGAATTACATTTTTTATACTCATCATTTAAACTCTCCTGGGCACTGGAAAACTATTATGGAGATCTTATTATATGTCTTAATATAAATTGCCAGTAAGAGCATTAACCTAAGTCAGACTGAGCAAGTTCTTAGAGGCAAGCGAGTCTCACCAGCCCGTGGCTCCCTGCTGCCATTTCTTGCTTTACCTTGAACAATTTAGAAAAAGCAGAGTTGTGTGTTGGATAACAAGCTATGCCAATTGGTGGGGGTTAGGGTGCTGGTGGGGTGCTGGCTCTTCTGCTGTCACCACCACTGGTGTCACACCTGCTTGTGGTGCAACTGCTGTGACCGCTGTCCCTTTCCTGTGTTTTCTGGTCCTGTTGGTCTTGTTCCATCTGCATCAACTTTTTGCCCTACAAGGAAAAGAACTGAAAACACCCATTTTCTCCTAAAGAGCAGATATTGCTATTAATTTTAACAGAGCAGCTTGTCTGCAGGAGAATGAAATCAAATAATTCCTTGATTCCTCTCTCTTTCTCCTGCTGCCCAATTCAAGCCAGACTAATACTTCATGTGCCACCAAATGAAGGAATTCTAGGGAAATAGAATTTTTAGAATAGAATAGAAGAATTTTTACCAGCAATTGCCAGCTTGTGCTGCACATGTCACGCACATGCAGCTGTTGAGAAGACATCAACCTCCTGCAGATTTAGGATTATGTCATTGCTAATGCTAGTTAAAAATCTTTCATGGAATAAAAACTCATGAAATAAAAATTTAAAATAAAATGTTCATTTTCTTTTTTTAAAAAACTAATAAATTGTGTTTATTTAGCCAGAAACATAGCTGTGAAAATAAAACAGATTTCTGCTTTAGACAACCACTTTTAATTTTATCAATATCTTGAATTTTTGGTTTTGAACATTAATATTTTTTCTAGCTTAGCTGTGCAAATATGGACATATATGTATATATAAATAAATATAAAAAATAAAATGAAAAACAAATTTTAAGAATTATCAAGAAAATTATCAATCATTTTAAGATGTTTTGGCCATAAAGCATTTTGAAATTTCCAGGTTTCATTCCAAAGTAGAACAAAGCAAAATTAAAAAATATATGTATATATATTAAAATGAAATTTTTTGTTCCCCTTGCAGTATTAGGCAATATGATTTTATAATAAAATACATGAATAGGACCGATGCACTGGGCTGTGTGTCTGTCTAATAGAAATTAAATTAAGGCCATTGTCATCTAAATCTATGCATTGCCTGCCATCTGATTACTGCTAAATCCTCTTAAGAAATGAGTTCCTGTGTCTCATCTAGTTCCTTTTGGAACCATAAATAAAAGGGAAAAAAGTCTTCAACATCCTCTTGGTAGCCTGTTGCTACCAAGGCCTGTTGGTAGAGAGGATAATGATTTTCAATATGAATAAAAATAAAATTTTCTAGATATGAAATATCTATGACTCTTCTCATGAGTTCATGGATTCTGTGGAATCTTCACTGCAGATTTCCCTCCGTAGGACTCTGACTGGTGTTACCTTTCTCCTACCCGCAGAAGTTCTTGTCAAAATTGTAGCTATTTTATGTTCTCAAGAGTATTCCTGGCTGTCAGATTTGTTTGAAATCGACCACTAGATTAACATGTATCAGAAAGAATGGGCAATACAAATGTAACGAGCGTCATTTCCTCGGAAAACCAGTCTAGACACAAAACTCTTCATGGTCAAGACATTTGTGATCTGCTGCTGCTCTGTCTTTTCCTGTCTTCTCCCATGTCTTCTATATGCGTAACAACAGTTTGAATTAGATAAGTCTTTTTAATGTTCTTACCCCTATCTGTCCTATCTCTTTTTCTACCTCTTGAGAGGCAGCATCTCATTTTGCTCTTTATGCCAGTCAGTTCTGCTTAGATAAAGTTGTATTGCTACTCTTTATGAATACTATTCAAGATAAAAAAAACAAAACAACAACAACAACAAACAGATATTATTTAGCACTTTGGAGTCTGCTGAAGATTCACATAAACTCTAGAGAGCCAGTCAGAGTAAAAACTTTTAGTATTAGGCCATGCAATTAGACTAACAGGACACCTAAAACTGAAAAAAAAAAAGTTCAATTGGAGAAGATTTTATGGCATTTAACCCATACAATGCAAAATGTGATATGAATAGACACTTATATAATGTTTTCAATCTGTGGAGTCAAATCATTTTGCAGTATGTGAGCATTTGGCAGGAAAGCCAGGACTCTTTCCAAAAGAGGAAGCGTTATCACCATCCTTTTGGAGGCAAGCTACTTTCTTATATGTGGACCAGATGACTTGACAAGTGGTGTTGGGAGGGTCAGTGTCACCTAGAAAAGATATCTTCCACTCTTGAATCATGAACGTCTTAAGCTATATATTCATCCTCTCTCCATTCTGACATGCTTTACAAAGACAAGCAAACGCTACTGTCCAGTTTGCAGAATAACCTGAAACACAGAGAGATGAAGTTGTCTGTGAAGGTGAAGCCGCCTCAATGTAGATATTCTGCATTGTATGACCTTTAAGAGGCACACAGCATCTGTACATTCAGATAAGGCCCAAGGGAAGTGTGAGTGCTCAGGAGGAGGGAAAACAAAACTAAGAGGAAACCAGCAAGCCCCATTCAAATCAAACTGAATAAGTATTAGATAATCAATTACTTTTAGCTTGCTTGAGAAGGTGAACACAACACAATGTCCGATAAATAAAAGTCCATTAAAAAATTAAAAAAAAAAAAAAAGAAGAAGAAGTGAGATCGTAAAGGGAAAATTCACACAGCCGCCTCAATGTAGATATTCTGCATTGTATGACCTTTAAGAGGCACACAGCATCTGTACATTCAGATAAGGCCCAAGGGAAGTGTGAGTGCTCAGGAGGAGGGAAAACAAAACTAAGAGGAAACCAGCAAGCCCCATTCAAATCAAACTGAATAAGTATTAGATAATCAATTACTTTTAGCTTGTTTGAGAAGGTGAACACAACACAACGTCTGATAAATAAAAGTCCATTAAAAAAATTAAAAAAGAATTAAAGAAAAAGAATTAAAAAAGAAGAGAGATCGTAAAGGGAAAATTCACACCAGCTGATGTCAATTAGCTGGTTATCTAACAAAGCTGCCTTGCCTCAGCAGAGCATGTCCTTTTGGAAGGGTGGTTTGGAGTAAGAGACAGACTTTGGAAACACACCCCTTTCTTCACAAATAGGGAGCCTATATGAGGACATTTTTTTCCTAATTTAAGCACCCCCTAAGATAGAAGCCTGCAGGTAGGTTGTGTATCTGGTCTTTAGGGTAAAGCAACACCCCATAAACAGCTTCACTTCTAGGAGGGCTGGGGGAAGCAACTTCCCCTTATTACTACAAAAGTGGGTTTTGATGCCCTTTTTATTGCAGGGTTAAGACTAAATATCATGGTGGTGGCTTTATTAATTCATGATCTGTATAAATCAAGGAGATTTAAAAGCAGAGTGGTCATAAACCTTGCCTAACTCATATAGCACTGTGAGAGTCTGTTAGAGTTTATCCAGTGTTTTGAAAATGCGAAGTAGCAGCAGAATATCAAAGAGAATTGTAACTTTAGCACTTAGTCTTACATGAAGACTTACTAAAGATTGATTTTTTTGTAAAGGCATAGTTGAGGTAAAATCATGTTTAGATAGATGACCTAGAGGCTCTCCTGTTAGGACTGTGTTACTTTACTGAAGATAAGTAAGGAAACCTGCAGTGGAATAGTGATATTGTCTCATTTTGTGATATGGGAATGCTTCTTGGAAACAATTTAGCATTTTCTAAAGTGAGCCAACCATAACTCAATCTGAATGTCTAACCTCAGGCCACCTGCAGCGTCAGCTGCTGCTCATTAGAAACTCATCACCTTTGCCTTGTTGCTTAATAGGGTGCAAGGCTGTGCAAAGCACAAGTAGTAATGCTCCATCTGATAAAGCTCTGCTCTTTCTTATAGCCGATCTTAAAAGCAAGAAGTAGGTGAATGTGGCATTAATCCATGTGAACTGGAAGAATTCTGCCACTTTGGTACGGCCTTCAGCCCTGCAGCCATGTTCTGGCTGCTATCACTTAAAAGACTTGTTGAGATATTTGCTTTACAAATTTTTAGTTTAGAGGAACATCCAAAGAGCTGTTCTCAGTACTAGGTGCAATGGGCTCCTTTTTTTTTTTTAATGACACTTAAATGGATGATTTTTGAGTTGAATTTACTAGAGTGAATGCTTCTTTGTCTCCCTCAAAATGTATTTTTTTTCTAGATCTTTATTGCTGTGACATTGAGGTTTTTATGGTACTCTGAAGTGCTTCGGAGGAAATGGAGAGTGCTTTAATACTGCTGATTTACTCTTCCAGGCCTGCAGTAATTTCCTTACTGCCTAATTATAAGACTCAGTTTAATTTACCCTACACATAATGTTTACTGATGCACATATGGTACCATATTTCAAGAAATGATGCCCATATCAGGTTCTGTGCAGGGCTACAGTGCAGTACACTCATGAAATGAGGAAAATCTCCATCTGCAGCACTGTACTTGTGATGGATTTCTCTAGTGAAACGCAAAGAGCATTAGGGCAGTAGCTGTCTTTGCCTTTGGAAGTAGGGATCTGATAAGGATATGTTGGTATGAATCTTTCTTCTCCATCAGCCCTATGAAAAACCCAGCCCTCTGATTGCAGCATCACTTGGTTGAAAAATCATGAGCCAAAATATAGTGGCAAATATACTGCGCACAAGTAAGTTGCTGTATGTAGTTTGGCTGTGATTCCTCAAGTCCTGTAGCTCAGATGGACTTCACCAGATCCTTGTGTACGCGGAAGGAAGTCTAGAGCGTACCTATGATCACTGTGGGGAAGCATGCATGAAATTCTTCTCAACTTGTTTTAATAAGGGATGCTATAAGCATGAGGGAAGAAGCTTGTTGACAGCGTATAATTTTGCTGCTAAAAAAGAAAAATGCATCTTGAGAAATTTCAATTCATGCAGCATTGTTTACCTTAAAGAAGCCTTTGTTTTGTAGTGCAAACCTGCAAGTGGCCTGTTGACAGCCTAACTAATTTACAGGAGCTTGAGTTTCTCAAGGTAGCTTTCAAATTTTGGTGTTGCCTATCAATAATGCAGTAGCAAGTTACAGACAAGTATAAACGTAGAATAAAATATAGTGCTTTTCCACTGACTCTTATGGTGCTGTCCTCCTAATGGATTTATAAGCAATGCGATAGAGTAGATGGAATTTAATTTCCAAATGGAGTTTTAATATTGCATTTGTTTTCTAATTGACATTTATTTTGTTCAGTAATATTAATTCTTAAGGACTCTTAAGAAGTCTTTAATGTTACTTGTTATGCAATCAGAAATACAAGAAGCTTTTCTTACCCCACCTCCAGTTATGCTTTCTAGATTTTGTTGCTGTAGAGAAATAACAATGTAATAAGACTAAACTTTTATATATATGTAGATAGATGGTAACGGACATAAATCAGTGATCTTTATAGATGGAGCTATGAGATAGGATCAACTCTTGACTTTGAGTGACTCTGGGGAAGGATGGTGATAATTCCATTTCTGCTGAACACAATTTTTAATCTTGTGTTTCAGCCACTTTCTTAGAACTTCAGTGGGATGGGTCTACAAAAGACAGCTGCCATATTCAGGGCTAAATCTCTGTCTCATGAACACTGATAATATTTATCATGACAGCCTGTTGGTGGGTAGTTAGGAACACATGTGTGATGCATGGTTGCACTATTATTCCTTTAAAGCTTAGTAGATGCAAGCAACTACATTTAAGTGAAGTTGCTATGTATGCTCATGAGTGTACAGTGAGAATAGCTTCATGAAGAGTTTTTATTGGCCATGTCTTTAGCATTTGTGACCAAACAGGTAGTTAACCTCCCCAAAACAACTCAGTCCCCAGCTTCTCTAACTCTTTGATTTAATATTTTGTCTCGGGTCCTGTTCAAATGATATTTAATGTATTGCAGCTGTCAGTATAAAAGGATGCTTAATCTATATTTTTTTATTTTTCTTTCTCATAATATTAGGATATTACAGTTCTAGATAGACATAAGGTAAGGCAGAGTTGTGGCCTTCTAATACGTATCTCTAATGAGTTTTCTCCCTGGTGATAAAATATAAAACTTCTGTGCTTTTATGTAACTAGTGATGTGGTTAGTGAGTCTCAGGCTCTTCCATGCCAAAAAAAAAAAAAAAAAGTTTTAGGCAATAAACTCCTAAGTCACTAAAATTGACATAAACTTCTAAAGTACTCAAGAGTACAAAAAAATCAATGGGAATTAAGTATATAAGCACTTGGTAACTAAATTCTTCTGTGATTCTGGCCATGTACAATTCTGAGGATTTCCTTATAGTCATCTAATATCAGGAGGAACCTCTCCCACTTCTTAAAGTTCTGGGAAAGCCTGTTCCTTCAAGTCTTTTCTTCTTTAGTAAAATCAGGCCTTGCTTCTTCTTGTGTAGGAAAGTTTGAGTTTCTCCTCAGTAGAAAAAAGATCATACAAGGAGTTAGGGAGAAAATTCATAGAAAAGGTGAATAATCAATTGCTACAACATTTCTTCAGAGTTGTAATTAAGCCTCAAATCTTTACGTAATAAACTTTGGAGGACTGTGGTTTAGGTCTACGAACCTTATTGCTCAGTTCTGAGCTCTTATTGCTCAGTTCTTTCGTGCTTAAGCTATCATTAAGGCAAAACTAATGCGTTATCATAACTATCCTCAAAATAATATCCTTTTTCTGTGGTTTATTACTTTTTTCAGTTACTTTCAGAGTTCAGATACCTATCACATTCGCAGATGATAGTACAGAGAATCAATCAAATATTAGGCTAAAAAAGTATGGCAATATTTTCTAACGGTCACTGTCTTTTTCTCCAGGCCTGTTTTGCAACATACTTGAAGGCTACTTATTTAGCTGCAAAAGAGACACTTTCTAATTTAACCTCTGCTGACGAAGTTAGGACCTGATTGGGAATACTTTCTTGTGGCAAACTGGGGTTTTGAAGCGGGGTTGGGATTGAGATGCTGGTTAAATGGAAGATGGCAAGGCCCAAGGCCTGCACTTCTTGGTAGCCTCCTGTTATAGATAGCTTTATACCACTTTATTTGTGACAAAGCTTGGCAATCTGCTGGAGTCATTAATCTCCTGCTGTGACATTACCTTCCAGTGTCAGGATTAGGCATTTAATTCTCTACATGATTGTAAGCACTATTGAGACATTTTCGTTCAAAAAATTGTTATCTGCCCATGAAAAAAACTCATTTTGGTGGGCAGTTTAACCTCTTGGAGCTCAATTATTGCTGTGAATTGACAGTGATAAAGCAGAGCTAAACAGGGCTTGGGAAGGGGGGACACGGCGCTATCAAAAACAGCAGTTGACTCTGTGCACCATAAACTGCATAAATTGGCTGTACTGGAAAGGTATAAAATCTGCCTTGTGCTACACTGCTCATACTTAGACAACATATATTATTTATGGGTCTTGATACTTCATCTCCATATTGGTGTGCTGATCTGGTATGTTAATTGGTCATTTAGTTAGGACTTAATTTTTCTGTGGATAAAAGTAAAGGATTCTGTTAACTGAAGTTAAGTGCCTGCTATGGCAAATAAAGCTTCATGCAATAGAGCCTCCCCATATGTTGAGGCCACCTGTAATTTAAAAATTTGGAGGAAAAAAAGTTAAAACATTGTCTAAAGAAGCTAATTTGTGTCAGAATACAAGACAATATTGTCTTAATTTAATATGCCTATAATAAGTTTGGGTATGGTATTTTAAATGCAACAAAAAAGTAATTTTTTGTGACCATTTAAATTCAAATCTCATGTTTCTCAGTTTCCCCCTGAAAACGAGTCAGCTGTGTGAAACAATCTGCTTTGATTTTTTTTTTTTTTTTTGGAGGGGGGTGTTGGCTGGAATTTGTTGCAGTCCACAGGTGTGTATGAGAACCTCTCCTACAATGAGTTAAACTAATGAACAGCCCTAATTGGACTAAATAGACTGGTAATGCTGAGCTAATATTTTTGCATGTCTCACCTTGTACAGCTAATACTACCTTGCTGTAGTAGTGCCTTGCACTATCAGATGCACATCTTCTATTCCTGCTCCTGTAGCTGCTAATGGATGATTTTGCCAAGCCAGTGTTTATTGCCTGTGGTGATGGAGAGCAAAAATCTGTGCTCTCCTCCATCTACCAAAACCTGTTAACTATCACTTTTCAATTCATCATAAAGATGTCCCAAAACTCAGCTAATGATTTCTAAAGAAGTTGCAATGAATGCTTGCAGGAGGGCTTGGAAGCATGCTGCTGTGGTGCATGAATACACTGACATAGGAAAAGAAGATTTGATTATTTTTCCTTAGCAAGCCAGGGACAGCCAGTTTTTTGATTTTGTTTGCCTCTTGTGACTCTGCCTTCTGCAGTGCAGTATACAGTTACCATTAGAAAGAGGTTATATGTTATTTGCTTGTTCTGAATCATATATAACTGCTATCTATTTACAGTGGTAAATCCCGAATTGCTGCTTAGCTGGTGGTGTTATTGTCTTTTTTTGATTTCGAATGTGTGGCTTTAAGTGCTTAATTATGGTGCTTAATACTGAGGAAAATAAGCTGTGTATTTAACCCCCCACACTGATTGGTGGTGTGTTAACTTTAACCTTAATTAAAAGGTGAATTATTCAGTCAGTGAACACCACTATTTGAAACACCTCCTCTCCATGTAAGATGATGGACTTAAAAGTTTCAGATTCATTTAATATGTAATACTTATTCAGATGGTGGGTTTTATTGATACCTGCCAGTGCAAGTGGGTTTTAAGAGTTTTCCTGGAGGGTGGGATTGATCCCACATGATTCTCTAATACTTACATTCAGGCTTTTCTAAGTCCAGGGTACCTAGAGAGTAAGTAAACTGTAGGGTTTCCAAAGAAACTCCAAAAAGTTTTAATGTGAGGCATTTAACTTAAGTGCAATGCATCTACAAACTCCTTACTCAGGGCACTATAAATCTGCCACTACTGTATATTAACTGTGTGGTGCAGCTTGGGTTTCGCAGTGCAATGGCAACTATGTGGCATTCTCTGAAAATTAAATATTTTTACAACATTTTGGTGTATCTGGAGTAACGTAAATATCCATTTCTGTCAGTATGGCACAAAACCTATGGAGTAGGATGTCATTATTGTAGATGTTTTGCAAACTAAACTCAAGAACACTATGAAAGACTCTTGATGTAAGAATGAAACAAGAGATGATAAATGGGAATTAAGAGATTGGAAGAAAGAAGAGGCAATAAATGGAAAGGAAGCAATTGGGAGGAAAAAAACGATGCAAAATGACAGGGTGATAGTAGCTACAATGCACCACCCTCCTAGGTGTTGCCAGGTCTCTTTAATATATTCTTTTATTATTTTGTATGTATTATTGTGATAGCAGTTCCTAGGAAGGGAAAAGTGTTTTCCAAACAAAATCTGAGAATTAGTTTCCAAGGGGGATTAAGAATCACTGTTCTTCATGTTAGACCCTTTATAATTTAAATAAAGGGAATGCTATATGCATTTATATATACATGCATACGCTTTATTTTGCTTTGCTGCTTGATTTTACTGTACCATGAAGGGGTTTAATTGAAATAGTCCAATTTAGCTTTTTTTTATAAATAAATATCACCCATCTCCCATGCTGCTGAAAATCAGATGGATCAATGATCAAGGATTTGCAGCATCTACCAAAATGGAAGTCTTCAATGTATCCACATTGTGTTTCAATGTCCAGCTTTTCATTCTTAACAGCTAGACCTGTAAGCTGAAGTGAATATGCTAAAACATTTCTGTTTCCCACTTTTGCAGTTCAATTAAGTTTCCAGGAAGAATTATTTAAGATTTTAGTCATCTTTCTGGCTGCCTTTCAAACCTTAGCCAAGTTTGACGTTAATTAGTGGTTACTAGCAAGGTAGGGCAGACATTGGTGACAGAGTCTTACAGTAATATTGCTTCAAACAGATGTTTTTTGAAATAACAGGTGTTTAATCTTCAGTAACTTGTAGGGCTTTTCCCCCTTGGAATAAATTGTAGGTTTGTCTCCTAATCTTACCTTAAAAATATGCTTAGAAAGGTTTTCTGTTTATACCTACTGGAGAGATTTGAACAAAATATTAAGCACAACATAATGTTAAATGAAATGTGTGTTATTGCATAGGACAGTATTCAGTGCAGCAGTAAGAGGAGCCCTAGAAGCATTTACGGTGTGTGTGGTTTTGTTTGTTTTCATGCTTTCTTGATGTTAAGCTCCTCAATACATATTTGGCTTTTAAGTCTGGGCTGCTTTTTAAAGGACTGTTCTGCTTTCAGTTTTCATCAATTTGCCATGTGTTGTGTGGGTAATCATCACTGTCCTAGATGATGCCATTCAAACCAATAGGATTAAATGTGAGTCAGTGTGAATCTTGAGTGTTTTGCAGAGTTAGGCCCTTAACTTTTGTTATAGTTTTTGCATGCTTGCTGCATACACAGAGTTGGAGGGGAGTTCAAACAGCTGTCCAGTGCTATGAGATTTCACACATCATTGCTTAAGTATATTTATATACATATATATGGTGTGCTGATAACTCTCTTATTTACTGCTCTACTCCGTTTTCTCACAGCTGCGGAAGGCAGTGATGGATCACATATCAGATTCATTCCTGGAGACCAACGTCCCGTTGCTGGTCCTCATCGAGGCTGCAAAAAGCGGCAACGAGAAGGAAGTGAAGGAGTACGCGCAGGTCTTCCGTGAGCACGCCAACAAGCTCGTGGAGGTAAGGGATCCTACGGACAGAACTAGGTTTCCAAATCACTCTTCCAGGAGAGGCAAAGAAAGTGGCAGCTCAGCTCAAATGGTAGAGATATAATGCTTCCATAACAGAGGTCTAGGTGGACTTCATTCTTGGTGACTACTTAGCAATGACTAGCAGAAAGGAAGGTGTTTCAGGAGCTCATTAAAGCTGAATGTGTTTTGAATATTTCCAGTGTTTTGTCAAGCCTTGAGCTACAACAAGTCAGTGTCAGCTGAGCTTTGCTTGATTTTTAGTAGATTGTTTTTTTTGTTTTTTTTTTTGTTTTTTTTTGTTTTTTTTTTTCCAGGAGGTTAAAAACTAAATGGGTGCTCCAGAATATCTTATCTGGTGCAGGCTGAAGGCCGCTCCAGACTTGCAGGCTCATCGTGCCAGACTAAAGTAGGGGAAGGGTATGTAACAAAGGCATAGCCGAAGACAATGTTTACTCTTGAAGGGCATGCATTAGATAAGTTCTTAGTATCTGTTTTTTCTGAAGGGACTTGCTGTGTTAAGTCAACACACCGTCTTTAGCTTCAAGGATGATACAGAAGCATTTATTTAACTATGTGGAGAATCAAACATAATGGCTTGAACCTGGCTGCCTACTGAACAGGTTTTTTACCAAATGATAATGTTTGCTCATCTCAATTTGCCCTCTGTGACAGATTAAGGACTGTGGAAAAATATTTGCATTTCTCCAAGACACAAATACACTTCAATGATGTATGTTTGCTATTATTGTAGCATTAACTTCTCTATACTGGTGTTATTCTGAAGAATATGAAGTTCTTCACCAGCCCTGCTGTGTATGCTTTAACAAAAAACTCCTAAGAAACTTTTGTTGATTAGGGTGCTGTTGGGGAAGGTGTAGCTCTTCCTGTTGGCAGTAGAGGCAATCAACTTCACACCTCTGGGGTGTCTGTTGCTGTCTGCTATTCTCCAAGTGCTATAGTACTTCATGTGTAGGCATCTGGGCACAGCTTCTGGGATTTAATAACTCCAGCTGCATTCTGAACACTGCTGAACTTCCAGGTTTACTACTGTTATGTACAGGAAGATCAGAGGAGTGTTGGCAGCTTGCTGTTTTGAACTATTAGTACTGCAAAGAGATATAGCTACTACGTTTTTCAAGAAAAAAGACAAATTTTCATTGCAACCGTATTGTAGTATTATTCAGAAGACTAGAATTCTGAATTGCTATGTAATGAACATGTGGTTAGTATTAGGGCAGTCCTCTCCTCCATGGATCTGCAAGAAAGTATTTCAATTATAGTTCTAATAGCTTTATTATTAAAAAGTTAAAAATAACTAAATGGATCTTATCTTTTACAAGATAATAAGAGGTAGTGGCAGGAAAGGAAGAAAAAATAATTACCGAATATAGGTTTAAAATAATTTCAACTAACAACTTTAGAAGAAACCAAGATACTGATTCCATTAATCTAACTGTGGGATTATAAATCTAACATTATTATTGGATTTGATTACTGATTTATTTTATTTTTAACTTTAAATGACAGCTTTTAGGTATCCTTTTTAGAGGATCCTAACTGTAAAATAAGTTGTGATGGTGACATAGATGCCTTGGTCCAAATATGTATATAAGATGAGAGAAGTATAATAGTGTGTGTCTATACATTCATATTCCTGTTTAAGCTGTTTCAGATTATTTTTTAAAAAATTAAACTCATTCTTCAGCTATATATAGCTGAAGTTAGGACATGTTTTTATCCTTACTCCTTTATGAGGATGGACTCTCTTAATTAGGTCTTGGTTGTTTACTTCTAAGCTTCATACTTGTTTATTTCTTCTGGGTAATGAAATCTCTAGAAGAAACCAATTTCTAGTGCAAGTGGGAATTTGAAACCTAGGTTTTGTCCATCAGAGCACAGAAGCAAAATGTTTGGAATAGACTTACTGCCCTTGCTTTTTCACTTAAAATAATTTCATCATTTTCACTTGAAGATGCACAACGGTATCTTTAGCAGATGGACTTCTCTGGTTTTGTGGGTCAAGTATTTTGAAGTGTGGTTTAAAGATGAGACCTAATCAAGTGACTGTAGAACAAAAGATCCTTTCCCAGGCACAGGGCCAGAATTCTTGCTAATATATGCAAACACAGTTTCACTGAAGTATTGGGAGCTGCGCCTACTTATGTGAAAGGAATTTGTCAATATAAATCCAATACTATGAAAATGCAATAATCATTAATTCTAAAATCTGAATCTTGATTTCCTGGATGTCTCACCAAGCTCAATAGGAAGTCTATGAAGATAAAGGTCTGAGAAAGAAAGTTACGACTAACAGAGGTTCTAAGTTATACATTAACAAAGATGTATGTTATAGGAATGAGGTGAATGTTGCAGAATTGTGTTTTGTGAGATGCTTGAACTATTTCTGTCTTCCCTTCCCTACATCTTTTCATAACACTTGTCTTTTGCTTTTCACTTGATTTGCTATGATATGCCTCATTTGAGAATAAGCCCAAAGATGAATTCCCAATTTCCTAGGGATTTTGGGTATCTCTGTAGGCTGTTTAGGAACCAGTGTTATCTGATGAAACTGGAGGCACATTATCTGTGGTGCCTTTATTAAAGCCTTCTTGCTCAGGCTCCCTCCAGAGCTTGCAGGACTAAGAATCAGCCTATTTATGAATCATCCAAAATGGCTCAAAACCAGTACAGACATTTAAAACATACCTGAAGGTCTATGGCGTCATTAAAACCATTTTTATTCAAACCACCATCCAGCAGCCATCTCCATCTTTATGCTTTCTGAAACTAAAGGTAGAGGATCACTGGTGCTTTCCAGATCATGACCTTTATCTTATAATAATCTTCTTAATGTTTTTAAAATTTTAATCTATCATGACTGAAAGGCAGTCAATGCTTAACTTGCATTGCCAGCTTCAAGTCTGATGTTGAAGCAATTTAACTTCCACGTCCAGGTTTCTTCATTTATAGCATAAGGCTAATGACAGGTAATTCTAATACCTACCTCACAAAGGTACTCTGATGCTAAATCAGTTCAGATTTAGGCATCTAGCAAAGCACTATATGTATGGCAGCTAATTAACTACTATGTTTGGTGTTGTTTTCTGTATTTAACTGTCAGTCCTCTGGACTGTGTATTGCAAAATTGCACTCATTAAATGACCAAATGCAGCTGCTTCTCCTGGGAGATCAAGTGCAGTGGCCAGTAGGCTCCAGAGATCCAGGATAGTAAGCTGCTTAGTTGCCTTCAGCATGAAATATCAGCATGTGTGACTATTAACTAATAACTGTGAAAATGCAGATTGTAGCAGATGTAGGTTGGGATTTCTGTCCTCACAGCAAGGATGGGAACAAGCGCATGAGACAGCTACTGAAGAATAAATCTTTTTTTTCTAAGCTTAATTCAATTATGCTTTTTGCTTCTTTACTTTTTATTTCCTGATGGAAGTAATTTTAATTATTTTCCCTGTGATCATTTACAGTGATCATAAAGCAAATCTCTGTCCAAAATATTTGACAGAAACTCCTGAATCTACATTCTGAATCTTTAAAGAAAAATCCAGCACAAGAGCTTGTAAAGTTTCAAAAAAAGTGCTGCTTCTTCTAAAGACCTCACTGAATACTTGGGTGGGTGAGGAGGAAGACTTGCAGCAGGTTCTCTGTTTTGTGGTATGAGAGCAGAAACCAGGTATACAAACCTTTCCTCTTATAGAATCCTACAAAAAAAATGTGCTATTGAAATGACAACTGACCCATAACTGGAATGTTACAGATTTTGTACCATGTTACAGATACATTCTACAGATCTATTTGGCTGTTTGTCCTTCAGATCGTTAAGGATAAAAATCCAGTGGGCTGAGTACAACAAAACAAGTCCTTGACTCAAGGAGACTGTGCTGAGGCTTCCTGTGAAAAGGAAGAACTTCACAAGCAATCTGTCACTGCTCTTAAGGAAAGAAGTGTTCTGTATTTATGCTTCCTCATCTTGATGAAAGCTAGTTACTGTGAAGATGCATATGAAATTTTAATATGGCAAAAACAAAGGGACTCACCACACAAAGAATAAAGCGTTGCTAAGTCTGAATAACATCGAAGTTTAGCTTAATTGGCTCTTTGGCAGGACACAATGGGAAGTAAGAGAAGAAAGATAGTAGGCGATAGGAAATTACATTCATTCTCTATCTTGAAAGTAAAAGGACTTATCCAGTAAAAGTTCAAAGCTGCAATTGTCCATTGGAAGTGGTCTTATCCTTAGATGTTAAGGAGAGAGACTTTTAAAATAAGTCACATGACAACATGAACTTCCAAGTTTTCTAAAAACTAAGCCTTAAATTTGATTTTTCTTAAGTTTACCATTTGGTAATTGGAGAACAGTTGCATCTGTTAGTGTTCTGCCTTACAATTTCCAGAAGTAAATTTCAGTATTACTGCAGAGAAGACTTTTAAGCTTTTTTATAGGTTCGGTGCTGTATCACTTCCTGATAACTACAATCTTTCACAAAAAGATAATGTCCTGATTTTTTAAATTAATTCTAGGAAATATTTTTTTTGTGGGACTTGTATATCTAGCAATTTTGGCTAATGCAAACAAACATTCCCAGACCTGCTGAAAGTAATCAGTCATCTAATAACAGTTCTTCCATGAGCAAGTACCCTTATGCTATGGTTTATGGATATTAAAACTTGATACAGTGCGGGCAAATCAATAGTCTCAAGGTTGGATAGTAATTTATGGCCAATGGAACCTAAAACAGCTTTTTTTTTCCTGTTTTATATATGTTATATACTAGGCTTATAGGAATCTTAGCTTTCTCCTGGCCATGCATTTGTCCTCTTGAGCAGAATACTGGGGCCACTTTTGGGGTGTTTGGTGCTTTTGTCTTTATTGTAATGCCAAAGGAAAAGAATTCGTGTTTAACTCCTTGGTGAGATGCCATGAATGCTGCTTTCCATTTTCCAAGCCCTGTCTGTCAGTAAATTTTCTGCAGATGTAAATCTGCAGCAACAGAGCTAATGTCTATCCCATCATTTTGGTTCTGGAAGCATCTCATGAAAGTGCATCTTGGGTTTTCAGTCTGTAAGAAATTTAAAGCTGGAATTTGTCTTAGGGAATGGAGAGCTTACATTGAAGTTTTGGATTTATAGGGCCAGGTTCTTATTAGATGTAAATCTACAAAACACTTATTGAAAACAGTTGAGTTATTGTCAGTGATTATCATAAAGAATTGTATAAAAAGGCTGTGTTCTTTTGTAAATATTGCATAAGTTCACGAGTATCAATTTAGAAAACTTAATTAGATTGTCATTTGAGAGAGATAAAACCCAGAGTAACAAGCCCGAGAGGAAAATTCTTGATTCACTTCTTTCTGAAATTTTTGTTCAGGGAAACAAGCAATGTTCCTATATGATGTAATTCACAAATACAGACTGTACCTGAAATGTTCTGTTCTTTCCAATTTAAGTGTACATCACTGCATTATTGGAGTATCTTACTAGCTATTTTCTACTAAGCAATGAAGAAAAGATGTCAGCACTCTTCTGCAACTTTTTTTATCCTACTTCTATCATGAGAAAAATACATATGTCTGGGTTTTCTCTTCTACAAATTAAAAGCTGATCAGTCTGCTTGACATTAGAACTCATCTAGATAATAAATAATATTTAGCAAGTACTAATCCATGATGCCAATCCAATAGTATTGGTAAAGTCATAGATTATTTGAATTTAAGTCATTCAAGTTGAGAATTTTGATCTGAAATTAAAGCTGTGGGTTGCTTTTGTCATAGTGTTTCATCTGCTCATGTGAGTTGGAATTTCTATCTCAGGTCTTTCCTCCCACCCCATGGGCAAAAATATTTTTAATTCCTAGTAAACATCATTGGTGTGTTGAAGATTAATAAGAACTATAGCAAATCTAATTATCTGCAATATGAAAAGCTTGGGCACTCTGCAGTTTTTCATTTTATACCCTGTTCCAGCCAGATCTAGTGACTCCATTTTCTTCATTTTGGGACTCTAGTGCCCTTTTTTCCCTATAGAAGGATAAGCATTATGGAAGCCTATAAGCCTTACAGGAGAGATTTTTTTCCTTCTATTTTCCAAGTATGGTTGCTGCATCTCAAGCTTAACAGGTCTCCCATAGGAAGAAGTTGTTGCAGGCTGAAACTATGATCTGTTAGCTGCATCCTTAACCTGGAAATGGGGGCAAAATTAATCTTACAAATGGACAGCTTGGCTATAGCAGATGCTGACTGTGCCTCAGGACCAAATGAAACCAGAATGTCTCCAAGAGGAATAACTTCCTCACTCAACTAGCTTGTGACACAGCTCTTTTTTCAGTATCTTTCTACTGATAATTCACATTCTTGTGAACGTGTTTGTGTGACTTAACATTATTTTGAATAATCTTTTTCTACTTATGAGCTTGGTAAGCTTGCACATGTTAAAGCAACATCCAAAGGGCTAAAGGGAATACATTTCTTCCCCCCCCCCCCAAATCTTTCTGTGATATATATATATATATATATGTATGTATGTATATGGTATCTGCTATTTAAACTTGACAACCTGGGGGCAATGATAGCTGGTTTTCTTCCTGGAAGCAGGCTAAAAGGAAGGGAAGTGAGCAGAAAAATGCAGCAGCATGTACAAGGACAAGTGCAGGGTCCTGCACCTGGGGAGGAGTAACCCCAGACACCAGTACAGATTAGGGGTTGACCTGCTGGAAAGTAGCTCTGTGGAGAGGGATTTGGGAGTTCTGGTTGACAACAAATTAACCATGAGGCAGCAATGTGCCCTCATGGCCAAGAGGACCAATGGGATTGTGTCCTGCACCAGGAGGAGAATTGCCAGCAGATCGAGGGAGGGGATCCTGCCCCTCTACTCGGCTCTGGTGAGGCCACACCTGGAGTATTGGGTACAGTTCTGGGCTTCCCAGAACGAGAGGGACGTTGAGCCTCTAGAGAGGGTCCAGCGTAGGGCCACGAAGATGATTAAGGCACTTGGAGCATCTATCTTCTGAGGAAAGACTAAGCAAGCTGGGCCTGTTTAGCCTAGAGAAGAGACGACTGAGAGGAGATCTGATCAACATGTGCAAGTACCTTAGGGTTGATTGTAGGGAGGATGGGGCCAAACTCTTCTTGGTGGTGGCCAGTGACAGGACAAGGGATAATGGGTACAAGTTGAAACACAGGCAGTTCCACCTCCATGTGAGGAAGAACTTCTTTCCTGTGAGGGTGACAGAGCCCTGGAACAGGCTGCCCAGAGAGGTTGTGGAGTCCGCTTCTCCGGAGATCTGCCAAAATCCAAATCTGCCTGGATGCCACCCTGTGCCACGTGCTCTGGGTGTCCCTGCTTGAGCAGGAGGAGTTGGACTAGATGATCTCTAGAGGTCCCTTCTAACCTCAACTGTTCTGTGATCTCCATACCAATCTGTATGTATCTTTTGTGTAGATGCTGTAAATCCAGTGCTGGTCTTGTTATCCAATTTACTGAAGGTCACCATTCAGCAGTGAATGACTAAAATATTTAAAGTACTTTCTCATTTAAAGTATAAATATATATATGGCTGTGAAGGTTTCTCTGAATTAAAGCTTACTTCAACCAGTTCTTCACTCTCTTGCTGCAATTCTTTAACATCTTTTCTTTGAATACCTATTAAAATTATTTTCCTGATAAATGCTTTCTTCCTGCAGAAGAACAAAAAAGTATTTCTAGTAATTTCTCAATGTTTTCCAGTTAGCTGCCTTTAAAATAAGTAACCATGTATAGCGCCTGCCTCTGTAAAAGAGACTAATTCTAATTACTACTTTTTTAATTGCCAGCCTCTTTTCCTTTTTTCTCTAGTGAATAACACCTGCTTAACAAAAGAGAATCACTTCTCTGGTCTGATCACACTACTGTAGATGTGATTCATGTGCTACTGTGTTCCAAAATTAAACGGACTCCCACATACTCTACTATTCATCTATGTCTACTATCTAATATAATCCAATCACCTAGTGGTATAGGTGATTTAAAACTTGTTAACAATACAAACAATACTGCTACAAATACTGTTTTAAATAATCAATTTTATACATTATGGTAATAACAGCCATTTGTTCTAACCAGTTGTTGGCTTACAGCCATTTATTGTATTCTATGATGCTATTCAGCATAGTCAGGAATTATCGCCTAATACTTTCATCAAAAATACTCCTCTGGATTGGTTGAATGTGTGAACCTTTTCATGGCAAATGGTCTTGAGGAACATAGGTATTCTTTACTGTGAGCTTAAGCACTTCTGATAGACTTGTTTTTCTTATTTACAGAAATGTCATCTCTTCCATCGGGGTGAGTAATGTAAATGGAAGCTCATGAGACAGTTACTTCTCTCACTGATGGAAGAATAATTAAAGAAGACTTGTAAAACTAGCTGTTAGCGGAGGCTTTGCTCTCAAATTGTCAGGATGAATCCATCACACTTGTGTGATGACATGGTGTAAAATTCCCAGCACTATGACAGCTCTGCCCACTCTGTTTGGCAGTTCTAAATCAGTACTGGCAGGTCTGTGGTCTACCTGCCTTTACTATGATTTTTTTTTTCCTTGTGGTTATTCCATAGGGTAGGATGTATGAAAACCTCTTCATCTAGTAGTCAGTGGGTAAAACTTGCTGCCAGCATCTTACACTGACCAATCTATTAGTTTTCTGGCAAAATAGGTGAAAGTAGTATTAATTTGAGAGAGGTTAAAAAAAATGACAACTTCCTAATCGTCTGGTAGGCCTTCATAGAGGATCCTTCCTTCATTCATGTTGGAAATCACTTGAGAGCCTTTTTCTTCTCTTGATGGTCCCTTCCAAGATGGGGAAGAAGAATTAGTGAGAGGATTCAAGGCAGTTCCTGAGAAGCTACAGTGGTTAACATAAAAAGGGATGAAGATTTATTTGAGTCTGCTGGCCCTTTAGGCTAGCATACTTAAGTTGTCGGGTGTCTTTGAACTAGAAATACAGCTAGTGCCACAGCTAAATTATGTTGGTGTTCCAGCCGTTCTCCACACTTACAGGTGTGTAAGAGCATTGGAGTAAAACTCATACCTCTCATGGCTGTAAATTGCCTGCAACTCTGCCTTCATATCCCTATAAGTACTCTCTTAATGAGGGAAAATAGCTAAAGTAAATGCTGCTCAGAAGAAGCAAAAGATTCAAGATATCATTCTTGCTTTATTCAGCCGATATCTGTGTGTTTCAAGATCATAGAATCATAGAATGCTTAGGGTTGGAAGGGACCTCTAGAGATCATCTAGTCCAACCCCCCTGCACACGCAGGGTCACCTAGAGCATGTGGCACAGGACTGCATCCAAGTGGGTTTTGAAGATCTCTGGAGAAGGAGACTCCACAACCTCTCTGGGCAGCCTGTTCCAGTGCTCTGTCACCCTCACTGTTAAGAAATTTTTCCTTAAGTTCCTGTGGAACTTTTGGTGCTTCAGTTTCTGGCCGTTACCTCTAGTCCTATCAGTGGCCACCACTGAAAAGAGGCCAGCACCATCCTCCTCATTGCCTCCCTTGAGGTACTTATAGACACTGATTAGATCCCCTCTCAGCCTTCTCTTCTCCAGGCTGAACAGGCCCAGCTCCCTCAGCCTCTCCTCATAGGGCAGATGTTCCAGGCCCCTGATCATCCTAGTGGCCCTGCGCTGGACTCTCTCCAGCAGCTCCACAGCCCTCTTGTACTGTGGAGCCCAGAACTGGACACAGTACTCCAGATGCGGCCTCACCAGGGCTGAGTAGAGGGGCAGGATCACCTCCCTCGACCTGCTGGAGACACTCTTCTTAATGCAGCCCAGGATCCCATTGGCCTTCTTGGCCATGAGGGCACACTGCTGCCTCATGGTCAGCTTGTCGTCCACCATGACACCCAGGTCATGCTCTCCAGAAGGTTGGTTCCCAGCCTGTACTGGTGTCTGGGGTTATTCCTCCCCAGGTGCAGGACCTTGCACTTGGCCTTGTTGAATTGCATGAGGTTTTTCACCGCCCAGTTGTCCAGTCTGTCCAGGTCCCTCTGGATGGCAGCGCAGCCCTCTGGGGTATCGGCTACTCCTCCCAGTTTGGTGTCATCAGCAAACTTGCTGAGGGAGCACTCTGTGCCTTCATCCAGGTCACTGATGAATAAATTGAACAGGACTGGACCAAGGACTGACCCCTGGGGGACCCTGCTAGCTACAGGCCTCCAATTAGACTCTGCACTGCTGATCACCACTCTCTGGGCCCTGCCATCCAGCCAGTTCCTCAGATACTAACTTTAATGCTGTGTGGTCTTTGTAACTTGTTTAAGAATCAGAATTGTTTCCTCCATTTAGTTCTCTTTTCCTTGAGTTGCCTTTGGGCATATTGTATAATACAAACATGTTTCCTATTTAACATTCTCCCTTTTCTGCCCTTCTGTGTGAGCATGCTTATATTTCATGAAGAGAACCTTATGAACCGTTTATTTATATACCCCTTTTATATGTTCAGGTGAGTTGAGTTTGATTACAAAACTCTCTTATAGCATAAAATTTAGGTTAGAATTAAGGAAGGGGAAGGATGAAATACAAGATACTACACTAGTATTCCAAAATCATGGCTAAGTGTCAAATAAAGCAACCAGCTAGTATGTAGAAAGGGAATCTGTCATCCATGACTTAACCATTTCTGAGTCTATTTACATATAGACCCAGACATTTGTCTAGTCATACCTGGGTCTATTTACAATTTAGGTGAACCAAAACTATTGATTCTTCCACCTTAATTTTTTGGTTGGCAAATTGTCACTGATGATGAACCCGTAATCAGTTATGCTCAGTGACTTCAGCAGTAGATGACCTTGGGTTTTTAAATTTGTTATCTGAATCTATCTGCTTTATAATTTTTAGGCCTTACACTGTTTCTTATTCTTACAATCTTTGCTTTATTACTAAAGACCTTTCTGTTCTCCATGTAGGTTGTGAAATGTTGCAGTTCCAAAGCCATAGTGGTGGTAGGAAGGGGGGAGGAGATATCAAATGAGTATTGGATTCACAAACGGTCTGTAGACAGTAGGTCCGATCGCCTTCCTAGGAGTGAATAGAGTTCCCAAATAGTGTGATCAACTATAAGCTCGACTCTGGCAATATTGGATTCATGAACAGTCTGTCAACTGTAGGTCTGATCGCCTCCCCGCAAACAAGTAGTTGAGTTCACAAACAGTATGGTTTATTCAAATGCAACATTTACAAAGCAGGTTTCGGATGTCAGTACAAGAAATTCTTCTTCTTTTTAGCTAGCTCCAATGTACAAATGTGCAATCATCACTCCTCCCAGAAGGTGGGAGAGGGCTGTCAGTCTCACGTCTCTTCAGGTGGTGTCTCAACCTGAGGGGAGGAAAGGGGGATCAACCTGTTGATCAATCCCAGAAGTTACAATGAGCTCTTCCTTCCTTAGTTCACCTTTTTGTTTACATTTAGGTGGACCTTGAGTGACTCTAGTCTACTTACTTTTATTATTAACTGGTGAAAAAACCTCTCACTTTCATTTAGGGGTACAGTCAACAAAATCTAAAGCATGTGCTCACTGAGGAGTGCTTGTACCTGGGAGGCAGGTAACTTTTGGGACTGAGGTGCATTTTGGCATTATAATGAGCAAAGTTCATCCGAAAGGAGTGATTTGCCACCCTTGCAGGCTCAGTGCTGGACATGTTATCGTATATCTCCCATTAGACAGCCACTGTGCGGCTCATCAGCAGCCCAGCACAGGGAGTGCAACAGACTTTGGCCGCGGTGTCTTCACCCCGCTCCATCCTCCGTTACTCCCCTTTGCGGCTGTGAGGAGGACAGGTTGTGCTGCCCAGGGAACCGTGGAAGAGCAGAGTCCCTGCACACCAGCGATCCTGGAAGTGGCAACTGTGTATCACCCCAAGCAGGCCTCTGTAATGCCAAAACTTCAGTTAGGCCCTAGTTTTCCTCTCAGTTCCTGCTTTCAAACAATTCTTCCACATAGGTACTTAAATTTTCATCCAAGAACTCCCTAACTTTAAGCTGTGCATAATGGGATCCTCTGGTTTCTTTTTCATAAGCTATGTTTTCCAAGATTTTAATTACCTGTGTGACTCATCTCTATACCATCTGTGGGTTTTTTCCAGAAACTTCACAAACATTGCTACTTAAATATAAATTCTCTTACTTTTTCTCACCATTTAGCACATGCAAGTAGTACCTGAGGCATACTGTTTTGTGCTTTTAAACAAATGAAGAAAAAAACTTCATCACAAATATTTCTTTTATTAATCCTGGAATGCCTGGTAGCGTCAGTCATAAGATGCATCCTTTGCCATTTTGCAAAAGTTAAATAATTGTTTTATGGTGTTTTTCCACCTACATAATCTAAGCATCAGAAAATCTGTGTTGTTCTAAAATACTTTTCTGCAAAAATGGGTTCTCAGATGACCTGCAGAGTGAGATAAACCACATCTTTGTTTTCTGCTAAAATAGTTGTTGTTTGGAGAAATTTTACTTCTCTTGCTAGAGACTTTTGCTACAGAATTGAGTCAGGGAATTGTAACAGAAATCACAGTGAGGCTACAAATCCATGTAAAGCACCCTGGAGGGAAATGCATCAGGGAGGGCTATTGGGCAGAGATTTTAGGGTAAACTTTAATTGACGTTGTATATACACAATTATAATATTGGTGCTGTCAAGCAAGTATGGGAGTGGATTTTCTTTTTTTTTTTTTTAAACCATTAATTTATGTTTTTTTTTTTTTTTAACTTGTAGCCCATGGATCATAAACATGAAAATACACTTAATGTAAGGCAGATGTAGGAGGCAAGAAATCTCTGTCATAATCTTCCTAGTTAAAAGCTTGTGTTCAGCGATGGAGGGAAAAAAGCATTAGAAAACCTATAGTGTCATAACCCCTATATTTCATATCTTAATTTGGAGGTAGATTTCCAAGCAAAAGAAAGTTTAGTACACATCTAAAATAACATTTTAATAAATGTGTGCATCAAGTTTCAGTTGAGAAGCTTAATAGGATATTGAAGATAATAAGTATGACTTCATGGCTTATCATGAAATATCATTGGTTTCCTTGTTCATTTTGCCTTTTTTAAAATTTAGAATTCTGAATATCAAATACAAAAATTGATTTGTTTGTCTTCAAAATTCCAGGAAGTTTTTGTTTTCCTAAAATCTAAGATCAAGCATGAGGAATTTCAGGCTAACATCACCTGCTTGAAAGTTATAAGTAGTTGAAAAGAATTTTAGAACAAAGTGTAATTTCAACAGTATTTGTAGTGTGACAGTAGGATGGTTATAAAACTACAACTAGAACTATGTTTTGATGATCCTGAAGTAGTTCCAAGCCTTCAAAAGTTGAGGAATAGACTTTCTGTAAGACTTAATCTCTTTACAATACATTATGTTTAAAAGCGCAAGATAGTGAAGCCACAGAAGGTAAAGAATTACCGATGTCCATACTACTTGCAGTCAGAAGGAATATATGATATAAGTTATTTGTGCCCACTGTTAAAAGATGAGTGACTTGCAACCTCCTGATATCACCCTGATATCCTTATCATTATATAGCAATGACTTCACTTTCTTGCTCAGATGTAACGAGAACCTTTTATCATAGAAATCCAAGAATAGTTGGCTTGGAGGCTGCCATGTTATATTACAGTCTTTGTTCCATGTCTCCTTGCAGCACATCATTTGTAGTTATAAGCTCTGAGGTTATGATTAAATACCTGTAGGCTTTCTGCCCCTTGTAATGCAAAGAAAAGTACAGTTTTTATGCATAGACATACCCATGAGTGTAGGAGTACAGATCTCCTGTTACTATTTGAAGACGAAATGCATACCATTCTTCAATTTCAAGGGATTTCTAAATGCTCCTGAGCTCAAGGAAGACAGTCCAAGCTGCTATAGGATCTGGAATCACTGCTTGTGATGTGAATCAAAAGCTCCATTTTTGGCACAAATGCTGATGTCAGGAGGAAGATGAGCATCAGCAATGAACATTAACAAAATAACTAAGAAACTAACATGCATAGGATTTTTTTTTAGATAGGTGAGGGAAAATAAGAAAAAGGCAGTAATGACTTATGATTTGACTGAGAGCACAGCTTCCTTAATAGAAGACTTTGGTTTACTGGGATGCCAGTATAGCTAAGGATAGTTCATATTGAAGAGGAAGAACTGAGGTTTTTGGTTCTCCATGCCTTAAAAATAGGAATGTCCTTCGACATTGTTTTTGCAAATGACTATTTCGTGATTTTGTTGATTTAAGTATAAAAATTGAAGCTGACACAGGAAATGCTGGTACTAGTTATTACAATAGTGCACGTATTAAGATTCTAATCATAGTGTTGGAACAAGTCACCGTATTAGCTTGAAATTCCTTGGTTAAAAGACAGTCAAACACTCAAAGGACAAAGGGAGCAATCATGTTTCATGTACGGTCTAAATAAGAGGGATTTAAAGGGAGATCAAATTCTATACTGTGGGTTATATATCCATATTTCAGTATTACTGAATTACTGGCCTATTTCAGTGAATTATCATAGTATAAAGAGCATGAATAGATCACTGGCAACATTGGACAAAAGGGTCCAAATAAGTGCAATATTAATTATACTAATTTGTGACACATGGTTCTCAAAAGCCTAACAGATTAAAATATTAATACCATAAATCATTTATTTCATCTGATTTTTTTTCAGCTAGTCTTTTATTTACTGTCTGCTCAATTAAATTGAGGTTAACGAGTCTTTTGAATGTACTATAGTGTTCTAGAATTCATTTTTTCCCCCTCAGGTAGAAGTTAGTTTTCTTCTCTCTTCTCATCCCTTTTTAGATTAAAGAGAAATTTAAGTCACACCACATATTTTTCATTTGTGAAAGTCACTGATAGCAATTTTCCCATCAGAAAAGACATACAGAGAATGAGATGGCACAAAGCCAGGAAACAGCAGGGAATCTTGGCATGCAATGTGCAAATATAGTTTCATCTTATCTGACATCTTTTTGTATTCCTTTTTTTTCCCTGCAAAAGTTATGCTTTTATCCATATTTTGATCCCCAAATCATCACTTCATCTTATTTTTAATGAAATTTAGAATTCTGCAGAAACTTAAACCTTTTTGGTATTTTTTTAATTTGATGATTACTACTACTTGAAAATGAATCAAATGTTCTTAAACTGAAATTTGGTAATAATCCTAGAAATGATTCATTATATGCATTTAAAATCAGAATATAATACAAAAACTCCCTTCACAGTATTCTTTATGAATATGTATGGTCCCTTTCCGTGTCTTTGCCGATCTCTAACTTTAAGATGTTTCCTTCATAGAAGACTTAATTACCTAATCTTTGGAACTGAAGAATAGCAACTTTTATTCTTTCTTATTTTATAGAATTTTTGACACAAAACTTGGCACTTATCATACTATGACTAAACATATAAAATCTAATGCTCAGATGGTATAAACTGTAAAAGAAAAAAAAATCCTACCATCTTCTCAAGAGCCTTGTCAGTCTTCATCAACTGAGCATAAATAAATCTATGGATTCTACCATGGTTAAACTTCTCACAAACATTCACACTTTGTAACTAATATCATGGAACATTAAATGTTTTGCCCTGAGTGTGTTAGTGGATGATTTCAGAAAGAGTTCAGAAATTCATATCATTGAGACTTTGACCACACTTGCTCTGGTTTCACATTTTATTAAGTGAGCTATGTTATGGAGTTTGCATGATTCGTTATTTACATAGCACTCAAAATAGTGAATTAGATATGTAGAGAGCAAAAAGCTTGAAACATTTAGATTCCATTAGATCCGGCCCACACTTTGCTATATATAAACCAGTGAAAGTAAACATAGTAAACTTCCAAGATTAGTTTTAAATAGCCGTTATTTTAATATACGAGGGGAGATTCATCTTGCCTAAATTTAAGCAAGGCTTTACTCTAAAAGGCTAGGTGACTAATTTAAGCCAATAGTCTGGGTTATTGCTGAAGAAGTGGGTATCTCTATAAGATGATTCATATTATCCCAAAGTTGGGATCTTAGCTAAAAGGGTAGGCTGCATTGCCTCTGCAGATACCCAAAGGAGAGATCCCAAAGTTGGGATCTTAGCTAAAAGGGATCTGCCTCTGCAGATACCCAAAGGAGAGAAGGGTCTTTAGAAGGAGCTTAATCAGTGAGGTGGCAATTAAATACTATTGATATTGTGTTTTGTAAGGTGAGCCTTCATGTATAATGACGGAAGTCATTTCTGGGGTGAAGAGTTTCTCCCTGCAAAGGAATATATCCTGTAGCAACTGTTGGTGGTCGGTTAAATCTTAACCTTAGATTGCCTGAACTCTGAGATTATTTTAGTCTTCAGTGTCTGTCAAAGATGTTCCCGTTTTCCCCTTTCCATCTTCTGCGTGTTGAAAGCTATCTTGGCATCTAACTTCAAAACGACAGATGGGACAGAGTGCAATTTGGCTGACCTCTAAGTATTTAGATAACTAAGCTGATTTTATTATCATAAAATAAACTTGCAAGATTTTTTGATCGTGTAGACTGAACTCAACAGTTGACAAGTGCTAGTTGCAATCCTGTAATTACAGTTTTCATAAGTTTCATGAGAATGAAAGATACTTCCATTGACTTTAATGAGAACCATGGAGATGAAATACCTAGAAAACTGATGGTTTTCTCTCCCTAAGACAAGGAAGCCAAAATCATATTGACAGTAGCACATGCAGAGTTCATTAGCTTGTATTTCCAAAATCACACTGTTATTTTTCAAAGTACTTTTGAGACAAGATACTGAGGGTAAGCGGAGCTTGCAAAATGAGGTACTGAAAAATTGTGCTAAAAATATCAGCTTGTTTCATATCAGGAACAGTATTTTCTCACCAGGAAGTTTTTCATTTAGTTCCGCCCCTGGCCCCCGCTTCCATCCTTTCTTAGTCAAGAAGAGCAAAGCCACCTTAGTACCACTGTCCCGTTTTTTTCTGTTCCTTGTGGCCACTTTTCTCCTGTTACTTACCTGGCTTTTAGGCTCAATGGTAGCACTGCGGGCTTCCAGATGTAAGTCTTTATCACACCTAACAGTTTTGTTGTCTGCCAGAGACTTCCCTTGAACTCAAGAAAGAATTTGTAAAAATAAAAATTACTTCTCTTCCAGGATGGGATGGGGAGGGAAAAAGAAATCAAGCAAATGGTGTAAGTTTATGTATCCATTAGAATACTAAGATAAGAGGGTTTTTTCCCCTTTAAGTCTGATACTATAAACCCTTCTCAGTTTCATCAAACGCTGATGATGGAGTCCCAAATACTGCGGAAAACGACACAATCATACTAATGGAGGTATAGGCAAAAATATTTGGCACGTTCTTGACAAAACAGCTATATCTATGGAATGTTTGTTCTAAAAGGAATGTGATACAATACAGCAAAGCATTTGAGTGCTCAAATCCTTTGTACTGTGGTGAATATAGCATGTGCTGTGTGGAAGTGGTATTTTTTGTCTAAAAAATATCTGATCTTTTTCAATTATATAAGCTACAAATATTGCTACATCATGTAGTGAAAGATGTATTCCTAAATGGGCTATTATCTAAAGAATATTTTGAAATTAATCTTGCTTTGCAGAGTGTAAGTGAGCAGGCAGCTCTTTAACTCTGCTTGTAAGTGGTCTTCATTTTGTCTTTTCACTTCTTTAAATGGAAAAGAAAAAAAACTTTATGCAATTAAATAATAAAGTATGTTTCATATCAGTTATTACAGTAAGGAGCCAATAATATATATTTTTGCTTACTGTCTCTACAGATTTTTCTGCTCAAATTTTTCTTCTAGTTTTCGTTCTTCTTCCTTGCACATTTCTTCAGTAATATAATAAAACCAAATTCCTGTGTGGGTTTTTTAGACTCCATATTGTAATTATGACGTTGTTGTTGTAATATTGATTTGAATGAAAAGCCCCTCTATTTCTCTGCATAAAATAATAGGAATCTGAATCTTACAAGAGGGAGCTATTTAATCTTTTCTGAGATGATTTATAGAAGGCTTGCAGGAGAGAAATAAAGGGAGAAGAGTATTGTGATATGAGATTCTCTTCCATCATAATAAGAAACTTTATTTTGTAATTAATGTATGTGTGTATATAGATATGTATGCTATATAAATAATCTTAATCAGATTTTCTAATCAAATTAAATTTAATGTTTGTACCTTATTCTGCAACCATGTCATACTTGTCATACTTCTCCAAATATTTCATAATCTAATTTGAATCCAAAACCAAATTCTCATTTTAATCAGTAAATTCCAGAATTTTTCAAGGTCTGTTTTGGAAACATATTCTTGTCAAATGTTCCAGAATTCTACTCCCTTAATGAGGTCTTACCTAAATTCATTTTTAGGTTGTTCTCACTCAGTTAAAATCTTTGGGGCACTTAAACACTAATCTCAAATACATTTGTAAAATATTATCTTGTCCTCCTTCTATTTCCCCAGTCTTCCATGAAGCTCTTCCTTGTATCTGTGTGGTTACACTCATCTTTTTTGAACATTTGATGGTATTCCAAGCAAGGGTTTGCAATGATTTATACTAACAATTTAATATATTTTCTTAAATTATCACTACTGATTATCCTTCAAACCCCTTAGTATCTGTCCCTATGTCTCAAGTGCTTTATGTCTGAACAGGTCTGTTTAGTCTTTAAAATTGATTACCAAATGTATGGTTCTTATGATAGATGATCCTCTGCACTTGTTACCTGCCAGAACTGTTACAGTTTTTCATGATTGATCAGAGAGTACAGTTCTGGTTTTGCTCAATCTTTTCCATGCTCTGCAGTTTCTTGGTCTGGTAGACATAAAGATAACTCGTATGGCTTTGGAAGCTCATCATAGAATAAGTTTAAGCCTTTGGGGCTGGTAGGTACATGTGCAGCTCCAGGAGTCAGGGGGAAATCAGAGTGAATGCAAGAGATGGTCCCTTTTTTGTCCAAGGTTCTTAAGGATTAGCACACTCCTGACTTTGGACCACTGGACCTCCTCCTGGAGCCATGTCTGCTAGAGTGAAAGACATCCGTAAACCAGGTGCTGTGAACCAAGCCATCTCATTCAGCTTGGGGACTGGAGATTGTTCAGTGTCTTCTAGTTAACAGTATGAACTTAACCTTAATATCATTCTTAAAACTACCACGGAGATCTCTTGTTACTTTTGTTGCTGGCATTTTGAGACGAGGAGAAACTATCAAGGTGCATATATAGAACTATAGGGACAGACAATGTTTAATTTTTTGTGGGAATCACTTTGTGCCCCAAGACCCTCGTGAGACTGTTTTCTGTCTTAAAACAAAAGCTCCTTCCCAGAAAACTATTTGTCAGAGTCTGCACAGTCTGAATGATAATGACCCTGGCAGCAGCAAGTGGTTCTTCATCTGAACTTCTTCCTTTTCATCTTTTTGATTGTTTTCAGCTATTTTACAACATACTGAGATCTATTTTGTCATGCAAGTCACTAAACTGAAAAATCTCGAGAATTTATAAAATGTCGGCAAAGCTTAAACTCACTGGTAATTGATGATAATTGTGCAGTAAATATACATGTATCTACAGTGCGTGTCTATATAACTCTGAAAAATGACAGGACAGTGCCGCAAAATGTCAGTTTACCGAAAATAGTTGGAGATTTTCAGTGAAGAGAGCTCTCCATTCAAAAATAAGACAGGTCATTAAATTTGGTTGTCAACATCTAATCTAAACTCTTAGAGAATAGCCTTGGTAAGAGAGCAGTCTTGATAAGAAAGGGTAAAACGTTGAGATGGAAAATAAAAGTAACAATTTCATTTGCCTGATAGCAAGTGGAGCCACTGAAGTCAGAACCAAAAATATGAATCCACAGGGGTGAACTCATCCCTCTAAACAATTATACATAGTGGATGTTAAATACAGAAACACATACTGTATTTTTACAGGTTTGACCTATTCTAGGAAAATCTAGAACTGGGGACTAGCTGGATTAAATTTTTCACAGGAATGCTTTCCTTGCAAGATGTACAAGTTTGAGGTCAACATAAAGCATTTGTGAATGTTGGCTGAGTTTGACCAATGAGCAAAAATGAATAGAAATGGGCTAAAAGTGAATGGGAAAGGTTGGAAGGTTGCAATATTTCACTTCAAAACTGCAGAGAAAGGAGAATGTATTGAAGAGGCTATAAAATATGCTTATTGTCAACCTGACGTAGTGGATTTTTTTGTGAGTATTTTTCATTGCAGCCACTGAACAGAGAAAAATATTATTTAAACAGGACTGTTTTGGCATCTGTTTTACATGCAGAAACTCTGCCAGACAGCCTTTCTATATTTTTATTTTCCTATTGTGAAAGACTTTTCCTGAATTCATCATACATGTTTATAATAAAATTCAACCCTCATACATGTATATTTCTCCTTGGGCAACAACTGTGATGGGTAAGAAAGACAGAAGTACAAATTAAAATATTGATAATGTCATTTGAAATTGTGGGATCTATTTTCAAAACTTGATGGTGTCTTCTGCAGTGATATACAATATTAAACATAATGCCCTGACTGATTAGTTTTGGACTATTTTTCTCAATTCCCCTCAGTTTTGCTTATTTAATATGTATTTTTTCTTTTTCCTTAATTTGAAATGTAAAATTGCCATTTTTTTTGTAAACAGTTGATGTATTTCAATTTATAAGTTGCCAGCTGTTTTTGCAAGGACTAAAGATGGTTAGCTATCTCAGTTATGAGAAATAGCATAGGGACATTAAAGAAAAAAATGTTTGCAATGTTTACAATGCACACATTTGAGAATAAGATTACTGTAGAAGGATAATATGATCTTGATCATTTCTTGATGTAACCTAATTCTTAGTGTGTTCAGAGTGCCACAGTTGGCCAGGAGTAAACCAAACGTTGCAAGTAGACAGTTTCCTTTCCCGTGTTTGTCTTTTTATTTGGCAGCTTCTAGACTGAGATACCAGATTGGTAATTTGTATTAAAAATACATGTTAATATACTGAAAGAATAGATTAGTTCATTTTTTATTTTTAAAATATGTAAACTCATGTAATAACTATCAGAAAAAAAATGGGATAAACTAGTATTTCTAATCCCTGTATCAGTTTAATTTCAGGATCATATGAGAAAATATTATGTATAATTATGGTCTTTAATCCAAAACAGTTTCAGTAACTGCTGGAGAAATGTAGTAATAAACAAATTTTGATACTTTTTTTTCTTGAGGTGCAAATGAACGGTAGGATTGCTTCAATTTTCAAGAACAAAAATTTCCTTGCCTTAGCATATTTGTTAACCTCTGCAGCCTTATTATTTAGCAAAAGACAATGTATTTGATTTAAACCTTCGTATACAGGAGGTTCTGTATTACAGGTAATTGGTTCCATTGGACTTCAGTGAATCTTAAAGGGTTTTTCTGGGTAGGGTTACAACTGCAATAGGAAGATAGCGTAGCTGCTTTGTAGCCTGGTCATTTTGTTTGTTTTCTGTAGAAGTTAAAGCTGCAAGTTTGAGTGTCTTCAGGCAAAGGGAGATTTAGGACTATTTCCATCAACTGCACTGTTGTAGGAAAAAGGGTAATATATCAACACTTCTTCTTGGTGTCCCTTCTCATTACTAAGAAGATAAATTCTGTTTGGACACAAAGCCAATTTTCCTTTTTTTTTTTTTTAGGAATGTTAAGATTTCTTAGACTCTTCTCACTATTGTGGCATTACCTTCTCTTTACCTGGATCCAATCATCTGTGCTATAAGAGCAATGCCAGCCTCGGACTTTTGTAGAGATGTTCATTGCAAGTTACTCTGAAATCTTGAACCCATTTTTCACTTCTAATGGTGAATAAAAATCCCAAGCATCCCTTTCTTTATGGAAAACAATAGTAGCCCAGCTAAATTCTAAGATCAGATATGGGAAAAGTTTATAGATTCTACTAAATAAAATTGTAAACCTGGAAAAAAATAAATTTGTGTGCAAGGATTTAATCAGCTATAGCAAGTAAGTTTCATTTTTTCATTTTTTAGGTGAAACTGGAACCCTTTCTCCTTCCTTTGGAGCTTTCATAGTGCTTTATAATCACTATAATGTGTCAAATGAGCTTGGGGGGAAAAACCAACATGGCAATAGTAAACTATTATACTAATTGTCGGGTTCATCTTTGCGAGTATTTTGTTTTCCTTTTACTAAAGACCAATCCTCTGTAAAGCAGAGATGAAACATCACGGATAAGTTAAAGTCCTCTCCAAGCTGAGACCTGTTAATTATACATTATGCACCTTTTTACCCTAGACTTGAGGCCTTAACTTGCTAAGGAGAATGCATTGATAGTAGCAGCTGTGCTACCAGTGTTTGTTTGGGAAGATGATTATCTTAGTTAATTTGAAAATAGCCTCTGTGCCAGTAATGTAGAGAAGAAAACTCTGGTTACACAAATATTCACAAATTGTTCTCAACCTTGAGAGAATAATTGCTGGTTGGATTGGGTTACATTTCTTTTTTTAATGGACTTTATCCAACTATAAAAGTAAGAGTTTCCCTCAATTAAATGGGAGAAAAATATAGCTTGTGTACTTATTTAATACTTTTCCATCCCTTGCAAAACAGAGCCGATATTAACCAAAAAAAAAAAAAAGAGAGGAAAAGCAGGGCTTTTCTACATGCCATTTGGGAACACCAAACTAATTCAGATTTTAATTCTTGAACACCAGCTTGCTGAAGGCCAAAGTGACACTGAAAATAGATGAAAAAAGGATTCAAAATACTTTGAAGCCTCTTGCAATAACACAGCAAGCTTCCCCTGGGTGTTTTGCTTAGTTGCAGTTTGCGTGAGGCTCCTGTGGAGAGGGACCTGTCAGCCAAGCACTCTTGGTGCACTTGGCATTTGATGGAAAATAGAAGGGCAGGACTCCGATTGCAGCGCCTAAACCTCAAGTGGTAACATGACTTCAGTCCAGTACATCTTCTTACATAAACAGGGATGAATGCAGTGTCTCTTCTATTTTGCATCTAGAATTTTTCCAAAGATTGATTCTAAGCGGGAACGCTGGTTTGAATGTTAGGGTTGGGCATTAGCTGGAGTGTTAAATGTTGCTTAGCTCTGATTTTGAGGCCCTTTAACCTGTGGAGAGGAAGGTAGCATTTCTCAGGCTGTTGAAACAGCGCAGCTTTCTCTCCCTGCCACCCCATAAATCATGAGAATTCAAGGAGAACATTAAGACTTTCGACTTGACTGTGTTTGTGTTTAAGCCATTTGCGGGAAATGGGATCGAGATATTCAGCATAAATCACTTCTGTGCACCCTTTTCAGAGTGAATACTTGCCTAAAATGGGAATAAAGCATCCTGAAATTCAGCCGTTCTGCTGTGCACTTTGTAAGTGCATGAAGTTGATTGTAAACACACCAGTGTTTTCTCAACCTATTTTCTTTTCAAACGTCCTCAGCAAAACGTACATCTAGCACTATTTATATGTTTGGCTTTTGCTCACAAAAGGGGGAAAATGTAGGAATTTCGGCTCCCAGTGGTGACCTGAAAAATATTCTTTCTTTGAATTTTTCATAATCAAGAGAGTCCTGAACAGTCTGTCTGCATGTCTATGTGTACATTTGTGCGATTTTGGGCAAATCTAACCAAACAGGCACCACATGAACCTATTCGTGAGCTGAGTCTCTTGTGTCTCGTGTGTTACTACCTAGTTCTGGATGATTTTATGTTGTTTCTTGAGGTCTTTCCTCAGATTACAGTGTGAATTAAGGCTGCAGGCAATAGGATGTGGGTAACCAGGTTTCATTCTCCAAAAATGGCGTTTCTCCAACTGGAAGAACGCACAATAACCAATGAGTTTGTTGCCTCAAATTGAATTGTTTTCCTTATGTTTATGCAGATAAATATGTTCAGCAGCTGTTATCCAAAACCTACTGAGCTCATTTCCCCCGTCGCACATGCTGATGTTAATCAGCACTAATTCGACTGGAGCCACTGACCATTTAATGCTAAATGTATGGAAAGAGGCGAATCAAACACTTGAGAGCAGGCAGTGATGCTTTTTAAAGACAGACAGACTGGAAAGAGCAGCATTTTAGCAACTTGTAGCAACTCTGTTAGCAAGGCAAAGAGGCACCACAGGACTTTGAGTGCCATTTGGGACTCACTGTCTTGGGGACAAAGTGCCGTTGTCTACTGGGCTGGGCGCTCGTTTGCCCTTAGCTGGCAGCAGGTTGTTATCTGGCAGCTGCCAAGGGGATTGGAGGGCTAAAAAGAAAGGAAAAAAAAATGCAATAGAAGGGAAGGCAGGATTAGAAAAAAAGAGCATGAGCTTCCTGACAACAGAAAAAGAGAAAAAAAAAAATAGAGCAAGAAATATCCATTTTGACTTCCTGCACTTCTGGCTTAATTTTAATGCAGCTTCTTCCTGTATCAGTTTGTAAAGCTATGTTTACACCTTCAGTGACCCCAGATAAACAAACAAATCCCTGTGTGTAGCTAGATGAATAAATCCCAGTTTGTAACAGTGCAAATATAGGCTGACAGTTCTTCAGCGAGTTGACAGTACATTAACCATTAAGAGCAGGAAGGTTAGAAGAAAAAAAATGTAGAAACAATATTTTTTTTAATGGTCATATTATTCATTGTTTCTGGCAGCAATTTTATACATATGCATATATATATAATGCAGACTGTGTGATGCTTTCTTTGGTCAAATCCTGTCTTTTTCATGCCAAAGAGCAAACAATTTCTATCACCAGTTACCAGATTAAGAAAATGCTATTTTGTTTTCCTCTTTTGATAGGTGAACTGATATTAAAGAGATGCTATCCTCCCCTAAATATTTCTGAAAGGCTGTAAGACCTATAGGGAAGTGAAAAAGAGCAATGCTTGCTACTGCTTGTGCATCTTTTGGGGATTAACTGGGGAATTCTTTTCTACTCTCATATGTCAAAGCTAGGATTTATTAACCAAAGAGCATTTGACATGAACTATCTGTCCAGGTGGGTTCAGATCCATAGCTTGAGTAAATCAGTGAAGTTGGAAATCTGTAGCTTTTTCTCATTGGTTGGATTGACCGAGGTGGCTTGCTCATTTTATCTTAGTTTGGATGAGTTTTATCACTGAGAGTTATGTCAGCAAAGAAATGCTGACTATGATCTGCAGTTCTTCATGGTGCAAATGCTTGATGTGTGTGTGCGTGCGTGCGTAGACACACGGTCTACCCCTTATGCACCTGATTTCTAGAATATCCGTTCGAAATCTGTTCACATGTTTAAGTCCATTAAACAGAGGAACTAGCATGTCCCTTTGCTTAAGGTATCTTCTAAGAAGGCGAAAACTCCTTCAAATATATATTTTAATATATTTTTGCTTTGGTTCTCTATGAAGATATTGTAAAAGCCTAGCAATATGTATATTGTAAAAGACATTGTAAAAGCCTAGCAAAATATAATATTTACTTTGCAGGGGGAAAATGGTAAGACTTGACCAATAATCCTCTGTGGTGGTGTTTCAACCACAGAAATGCACAGAAAAGACAAGATGAAGGGATGTCAAAACTTTTTTTTAGGTGAAAAATGTCTTTTGAGTGGATGTATGAGGCATCTCAGTAGAAAGGCTTTTTGTTTGGATGTTTTAAAGTACTGAAGTTCTCTGAATTTATTATAAGCCTATAAAGACAGTCCTCATGGAAGCAAATAACCTTTATGGCTGTGCATGAGATGTATGGGTTTGGCTTGTTCTAGCCAGTCACAAAATCTAATAGCTCACATTTCGATTTTAGATAATAGTGAGAATAGTGCAAAGGAGAAATATGTGGAAGAAAGAAAAATGTTTTTTTTTTTCTGTTATAGGCTCTTAAAATTGCATGCTGAATGGTAATTTTTTAAATATGCAGCATTGTCATAGGGTGTGTGTGTTTTGACCATCTCTAACTGCCACGATACCCCGAGGGTGTCAGAGAGTGGGAATGGGGAGATGAGCTTGGGAGCTGCAAGCAGGGGCAGCAAGGGGTGCAGGTTGAGCCAACTGCCCAGGGCCAACCAGGCCAAGCGCTAGTGCTGGTTCTACATCAAGCTGGCAGGTTGAGTCAAGCAAGAAAGATCAGAAGTTGCAATGTAGAAGGGCCAGGCACAGCGTCCATGCACCAGAATGCTGACAAAATACACGGCCAACACAGCTGGCCTTTGTCAGAGCTACAGCTGGCTCAATATGTTGGTTTCAACGTATCACAAAAGGCAGGAAACCCTCTAAAAGCATGCCAGAACTTCTCCTTACTTCAAATTTGTCATCTTCCAGCCATCTTCCACCTACCACAGGATCACAGTAATTGTCCTGTTTCCTAGTTGAAAGTTCTTCAGATGTGAATCTCTTGCTATAGTTTGTAGGTAGAAGTAATATCTTTTATTAGACAAGTAGTTCTGTAAGCACTGAACTTCATTAATGCTAGATTATTGGAGATTTTTATTTTGTGGTCAGCTGCCAGGCTCAACTGAAGCTTTTCCCACAGAATTTATACAGTCTCACTCCTGCTTCAATTCCTCAGTGTGAGATATCAGGTAAACTCATTCCTTAGTCAAGCACTTAGAAGATAATGAAGTCTACCCAGTCAAACCAGTTTCTCATTTGCATTAAAATGGTAGGAGCTTAATTACCAGGGAGATGGGCACTCTTTTGTTAATTTGAATTAAATTAATTAGATGCTTTAAAAAATGATTAAAGAGGACTGATAGAGGGACACTCTGTAGCTTTATCATGGACCCCCTGGCCACAGACCTTGAACTAGCAGTTTGTAAAGGAGACCAACAGGATAGTGATATTGGTATTAAGTCTAATAGCATGGATATTGGTCATCTTATACTGATCTCTGCATGCAAAGAGGACCATGAATCACAGTACAGTGAATTAAAGAGCTCTATCTAGAGTGCTGTGCAGAATTTTTAATTGGTTTTATTTCTTAGCTATATGTTTGTTCCTGTTTTATGTTTAATTCTAAAAGACACTAAAAGAACTCACTATAAAAGCTCATTATTAAAAACAATTTGTATATGAGCTGCATTCATGCCACATTTATGTTTTTGGAGGAGTCAAATAAATAGATAAACAGTACTTTGTAATTGATGAGAAACGAGCCCAGTTTTGTTCAAATGATTTTAGGTATTTATGAGCTAATGATGATCCTTTAAAAAGGCAATCAACCCTCATGCACAGAACTGCAAATGTTTGAGGAATGGGGTAAAATGAAGGACTCAATAGGAATATTCTCTGTAATAGTTTTTAATCAACTAAACCATATGGCTCAGTTTGCAACCAAGATTAATATTTCCAGATTTTTTTTTAGTAGCATGATAAAAAAATATTCGAGGAAAAAATAAAGCAGAAGAATATAGTCTTTAATTTAGAGATAATATAATTTAAAGATATTGAATCCAGGATATTTAGTAATTAACACTATTTTAATCTTAAAAATGTGAGATAGTTCCACTCCAGTATTTAATCTTCTTTGCCACTTAGAAATGATAACCCATTTTTTTTATTTTTTTGTGAACTAAGAACAAAGAAAATCAAGTATTCTTGTTTTTCTTTTTACTTTCCTATGAGGACAAACCAAGACAGTGTCTCCAGTTTCTCAATGCCATCACTTTTCCCAACTTTTTTTTTAATAGATATAAAGAAAAGATGATGTGTTCTATGAATAAGTGTTAGGTAGTTTAGACAAGAACCATGCTAGGGGCTATGTTTAGAACTGCAAAGGCTGGGTGAGTGCATCAGTACTCATGTCTGTGCTTTGTGCATTGTCCTGATGTTGTAAATGGAATTACTGTCTTTTAACAGTTATGTCAGCCATCCATTCTCCATGCCAGAGTTTAAGCATATTAAGAAGATGGGACCATCTGCTAATGCTGCCTGGTCTTCATGTGCTGGTTCTGCACAGGTGACATCAGTCTGCATTACTGTTGAACCAATATTGCAAAACCATTTTATACAATAACATTGCACAAAAATCAAATAAACGTAAAACCTATCTTTGAATGTGACTTTGTAGGCCTATAAAAATATAACTATAAATAAAAACCTCTTCCCTCACCCCTATGAGAGCAGTCACAATATTTTAGGAGGTTTTGTCTATGAGCATGCTTTCCCTGGTGACTAGACAAATACAGCATGTGTCGTGGCTGACTGAGAACTGATTTGTGCTGGCTGGTGAGCTGGCTGCTGCTTCCAGGCTGTCAAGTGGGCCAAATAAAATGAAAAGCGAAATTCTCCTTGTCCTTCTCTGACTGAGACGTTCTCATCTTGATGCAAATGTCAGTTCTTGTGAAAGTTGGGGAAGGACTAACAGCTGCATCCACGTTATAACTTTACCTCAAGAGCAGGGTGCAAAACGCAAGCAATATAGTTATTTATTGCCCTAATGATAATAAATATTTGCTTATATATCAGTGCAGGGTATGAAAGTGATTAATTCTGCATACCCGAATTTTCAAATCACTTGAACGACTAGTTGCTTTTATTGCAGTCCCTATATACAAATTAAAGATGTCTCCACTTAAGCTATCAGTCACAGTCAGCTGTAATAGATAGTTTCACAGTTCCATCTGTATGTGTTGGAGTTAGGTCCTGAAATTATTTTCTGTCTAACTCTCAAGGTTACATTTATATACAGACCACATGCACTTTGTGGTTGTACTCTGGGTCTCTGATCTCATACTGTTGCTGATGCTTCCAGTGCTTTTGCTACCATGCAACTTGTCTTGGACTTCTCCTATTTTTGTTCCTTTTCTTTTTTTTTTTCTCCAAGAGCCTTCAAAATATGCCTTCTTGGTAGTATAACTGATGCTTAATTAACACAGTCTAGTCATGCATGCATCCTTGTACTAGAGTCACTGAACAATTTTCCAAAATAATGGGCCACTCTTAGTTAGATAGATTGGTAGCTACTTATTATTAATATCGATTAGTTATAGCAATGCAACTGGTGTGTTGTCAAAATTGTTTTATAGGATCAGCTTGTAGGCATTGCAGTCTTGTAAATCTTGTTTCCTTGCCCCCTCACTCCCCTGTGTATTTCAGTGCATGCTGTTAATAATTCATTGCAAGTTTTTGAGGCCAATAGCCTTTATTGTTGCTTGGCCAGAATGTATTTATACAAAAACACCCTATATAACTTCTTTCATTGGCATACTATAGCAAAAAGCTCTGAGGGTCTTTTCACATACTTTGAAGCAGAAAAGTTACTGCTGCTTAAGGTTCCTGTTGTCTGATATGGCAGAGATGTTGTTACAGCTTTTGTTGTTCCTTTATATTGTCTGCCTTTTCAGTAAGAAAAGTATATAAAAATGGGATAAAAAAACATCCTTTACCTGTCAAATTAAATAGAAAAAATAACCTGAGCCTGATAACAGAGGTGAAAGAACATTGAGATGGGTCATTTGCCTGGGACCTTCACAGAAGGAATTCCTGTAGTTGGACATTTTACATTTCCCTTCTGTGAAAGGAAATAAATGCATTTATAACTATAACTCAGAAGATCAGTATAGTATCAATTGGTGTTGGTTATACCACCAAAACTCATCAGGGGAGCATCCTTTAGTATACAGTGATGGTGTGAAGGTTTAAGCTTGATGGTAAAGCTAGATGTGTGTTTTTGTAGATTCATCTTCTTTATGGTCCATCTTGATAAAGAGAGAACAGAAAACAAATTACTTATAGTTTTACAAACTGTTCACTGCATTTCATCAGTGCAGTGCTTTACTACTCAAGATGAGCAGTTAAAATAAAGCAGGAATCTGATTCTGACAGTATTCCCAAGACTAAGTCCTGCTCTTATGTACATCCTGGGAAGCTACAGCTTTTTGCTGGATATTTCTTCAGCAGTGGATGCACAGAGAGATAGAGAGAGAGAGTTTTGGAAATGACATCATGGTAGTGACTGGATCCCTGGGGATGAGATCCCTTCTTCATATTACCTGGCAATCAGATGTATTCATCACAGTTGGGACTGTTTTAAGAAGAAGCAATTGGATGGTCAAATTCCTTTTACAAAAAGAAAGGAAGAGGAAAAAGTCAGTATTTATTTCTGATGAAAATTTGTTTTATTCATATCTAAAATCATTATTATTGTCTAATATTAAAAGTAAAGGATTTTCCCCTGCCTATTACTGGCAGCTGTATAAATGAACATGAACAATTATTTTCAGTTATCAAAACAGTAAAAGAGAAGGGTTTTTCAAGGTGTTTTATTTTTGATCTTCCTTCTGTTCTGTCCTATAGGCAGTAATCACATCTAGTATCAGAATGGTTCTAGAAAATAGAGCAGATGAGCTTGCCTTAGTAATGTTTCACTGAAATTGTCCAAAGCTGAGATTTTTGAGTTTTGTATTGAGCTTTCTGTATGAACTAGGCATCTAACACTTGCATATTTCTCTGGAAAATCTGAGACAGACTAATGATTTTTGGGGAATCAGAGTTATTTCAGATTCTTCCAAAAGCAGAAATCTCTAAAGGGTCTTTTAGCTAAATCTGACTTGAAGGAAGCCTCAGAAGAGTATACATGCATGGCAAAGCCCTAGTCCTACAATAAGTATGAGCCATTACTCTCTTGACCAGTATGTATAATATGAAATAATACATTCATCTTGTGCTTATCAACATGGCCTGTGACTTTCTAACTTTCTGGTATTACCAAGCAGCTTGGATGCGTAGAGTATCGTAAATGTCTGAGCAGTTTACATTATATCTCTTCAGAGTTTGATATCAAAAATATTCAGAGCAAGTGTCAAATCCTGTAAATTAGATCCAAAGACACTGCAAATTGAGTTCCATATTTACTGCCATTTATACATACACTTTATTAGATATACTTGAATTAATAACTTTAAAAAATATATCTTTTTTAGGCAAAACCAAGTGACTAGTTAACATAAATAAGTTGTACCCAACAACATTATTTGGTATGAGGTTCCCCCATGCCATATAGAATAGATGCTGAGGAAGAGACCAAAATCTAATATTTTCATAGCAGTACAAATGGTAGTGTGTTCTGTGAGGAGGAGTTGCAATATGAACTCTCAGTGACATTATGATTTGTAGCACTTGTGTATGTGCAGATACATCTTATCTAATAAGAGTTAAATTTTGATCATAATAACAGGGCATGAGTGGTCAGAGGAAGAATAAGGAAGTTGTGAGTCTTGGGTCACTTAGCTCCAACTCTGTGCTTTCCTCTAGTGAATCTCTTAGTTGTCCTTGCGAACAGGTTACTGGGCTGCCTCTCAGTAGGACCCACACCAAATTAAATATATGTCAGAATTCTGATAGTTTGGAGACAGTAATGCCATGTGGATAAGTTATTAAGTAGATGGAAAATGATTGTAAATAGTTTTGGTTTCTCAGTAGTATGGTGTAAACAGATAATCTTCATTGTCTTGGATGCCTTTAAATAGTCTCCTAAAAAAGAATAACTTGTGATTTTTTCCTAATGTTTACATCAGTTATTGTATTGCATAAATAAATGACAGAAAGCTAATGTAGGCATTGCCTACCCATGCAATAGTTACCTTTTCAATCGCTGTGTAGATGTACCTTTACAATGAAATAAGAATCAGGGTCTCCTGTCCTTGGTATGTCCTTTCAATGGTAATAAAACCACACATTAGAAACAGAATCCTTCCCCCGCCATCTGTTTTGTTTCATTTAACGCAGGAAAATGCTGGAGGCTCAAATACAATCAAATACGTTTTATTGGGATTGATCTTGCATATATTTTGAATAATCGAAGCTCATGGAATTACTCACATGATTGAAGAGAGATGCCAGCAGGCTGCAGAGTTATCTTTTTGGGCTGCTAGTGCCAAAGATACCAAGTTACGTCAGAGAACTTCTAAGCACCTTTCCACTTCCCCAGTTCTAGGATTGGTTCAATGACTTCAGTGATTGTGGGAAAACATGGCATTGCTGCAGCTGGAGCCTTTATTTTCCTGCTCATTGCTTTTCCATACTCACAGGACAGTTTTAAGGTCTTTAGCAATTGTTTTGATGGTGTAAGAGTAGCTCAGCAGACCTGAAATTTTGGACAACAGTGTTTATCTACGCAGCCGGATTCACTGTTATTGAGTCCCCCATGCATTTCAAGGATGATTCGCAGTTCATTGATTCTGGTATTTAAAATGTATTCATTCATTTAAATATTCTTCAGACAGTTCACATTGATCTTAGTACAAACCTCTGTTTAGACAAACAGTGAATTGAGGCTGTTCATGGTGAGCTTAGTAAACAAACGAACAAAAGAAAAATGAATTACCTAGTTACATCTAAATCCAACATCTCCTGAAATTCTCTTTTTCAGTGCTTCAGTGGAAACTGAATATTTTAAGTCTAAATGTAAAAGCTGTCAAATCAAGATTTTAGAGGAAAAAAAAAAAAAAAAACAGGGATAATAAATTTTAAGCCACAGACCCTTCTGAAAATGCTCCAGCAAACATTCAAATGGAAAATATTCACCTTCAGAAGGGTACGGTAAAGACCAGTTTCTGTGAAATCAGTAGAAGTTTTATCACTGATTTCAGAGCAGCCCATAACTTTCATCCCTTTCCTGACAGATCTCAGGTGACAGGTTACTTGAGGAAAGCAATAGGGCATTTCACACTCTCAGGTCGCAGTATTGGAAAGGATACTTGGAAGGTCCAATTTAGAATATGCTAAGTAGCTATATGCTAAATATAATATTTAGCATAAGCTGATAAGGAATTTTATTTGCCTGGATAGTCTGTCCTTGCATATGCCTATGTAAAACAAGTTATAATGAAACGTTAAAAAATAGCTTTAAAAATTTTCCTGCTTTTATTTCAGTAAGAACATTTTCAACATCCTTAGAATCAAATATATAGTAAGACATTGCTGTTTAAAAGTTTAGCTTTAATCTACTGAACACATCTAGAGAGAGAGATACTGTAATGAGAATCTGAGACATTCTACCGAAGTGCCTGTCCCTCTTTGCCACTATCAAAAGAGGTGGCCACTCCTAACCAAAGTGTCTTATTTTAATGGTCTAAGCTAAGTGGGATGGAACTAGTTTTTTTTTTTCTTTTTTTTTTCAGCAAAAATAGATGAGGTTGATGACTTTAGTTTAATTTTCTTTTACAGTAGACTAAAGCATGTTGAATTACCTCATGTCGTATGGACTAAGAGAATGTATATGGACCTTGCCTTGCAAGAAGGCTTAGTTTATGGTAACTTGATTGTATATTTGATAACAAGCCAATAAGAATAATTTAACAGTGTGGTATTTGATGATTGAGTGCACTTAAAACTTGTACTGCTTCATTGATCCATGTTTAAACGCTGGCACTAAAATGTGGGTGGTAGAAAATTATGTCTATTTCCTTCCACTCTTCAAAAATAAGTTTTAAGTAAAGTCACAGTCCTGATTTGTTAGTGCTAAATTCAATTTAATTCACATTGCATCTACATTTGCAGGATTTGTTTATCTCTGTGCTTATTTGACATAATCAGAGTTTCCCATGGTACAAGCCAGCATCATCACCTCTGAAGTGTGACACTAGTGCTGATGTTGATTATACAGGACTGCATTTAAGTGATATTTAAAATATACCACAGAAAACATTTAGATTAGGTTTACATATGAGAGGCATTAATTTTATTTTTATGATTATTATTTTGGAAATAGATAACTATAATGCTCTTTTGGTGCATGTTTAACGTAGCCCTGCATTACACTTTTACTCCTTGAGTGTTGATAGTTATATCCAAAACAATATACTGGCTTCTGACGTATTTTACAAGAGGGAGAAAACTTTTCCAGGTTATCTCTCTTGACAAACCAGCATGTTTTACAATATCGAGTTATCATCTCATCAAATTCTATTGAAAAAAAAATTAACGGACAGAGAAGAAATTACGCTTGATTTTCTCTGACTTTGTTCTGAGAAGATCTATTTCGAGAACTCAAACAAATAGAGCTGCCTAAGAGTTTGATTGCCATTTTGTGACACCCAGTCTTTCACTCTCATAGCTTGCTGCTATTTGAAAGAAAGTAAACTATATGGTGCATCTGGATCCTTAGGACAGATTGTCATCTTGCTAATCATAAAATGAAAGGGCAATCTAAAAGACTACATATTTTAAATACAAGAACCTACTTTTACTGAACTTAATACCATTTGTTAGTTTTTAAGGTCTGTAATTTCCATATACATTACTGGATTCTAATTATTATCCTGCTTAGTTTTTGTTTCTCCTGAAGATTAAAGTGTTTTTTTTTTGATGTGTGCAAAGAATTGGCTACAGAAAACAGTAAATTAATTGGAAGATGTCAAATTAGGAGAACATTTTTGACATAAATGCTGTAGGCTGTTAACAAACACCCTAGCTCATTTGTCTCACCATGAAATTAAAATAAAAATCATAACATTATAATAAAATCTCGACATGGAAATGCCTGTAAGACTCCTTGGAGCCTAAGGTCCTTTTCTTCACTGGGCTTTGGCACAGTGATGTATGCAAACCACGTTCTAAATAACTGCAAAGCGAAATAGGTTCTAGGAAGAACAGATGGATCAAGGCTAATGTGGTGATGTGCACTGGCGACGAGAACAGATTAATACTACGAGGGGAGACCAGAGGAAAACTGGAAAGATGGGGATATTTGAACTAATTCATGAATCATTTTCAACTGATAGTTATGCCCTCGGGCACAGTGAATAATATCAAGGAAGCGTATTTAAAATTTTATAAGTTTGTTTTAATGTAGATTAGATTTAAGAGCCATATTTTTGACTGATTTAAAAAACATGTAATCCTGTATTCCCCCCTCCCAAAATGTACCTCTGTGTTTTAAATATCACTGATTAGCATAATTACATACACTGTGACATGAATTGTTGTTTTGAAACCCCAGGGTAGATTTGTGGGCTTGACGCAAAGCTTTGGGCAATGGATTTTTTGCAATAAGGATAGTATGCGCTAGGAGACCCATTAGACCACTCATCCCAACTACAGGGATGCAGCTTTGTGGTGCTTGGCATCATGGCTTGGTTGCTAGATCTCATTCATTCAGGTGTCCCTCAAAATCTCCCCTACCTTTATATTCCCCAAACCATCCTCAATATTTTGAGGTTCAGACTTGCCAAAACTGTGCTACAGTGAGTACTTGTAGATATTTACATCTCTGAATGAGATGATTAGGCATCCAGTACAGAAGGAAACATTTCATTGAGACATTTCATGTGACCAAGTTATGACTGTCTTACTGATGCAGATTCACTGTAGGGCAAACTGTTGCATAAAAATAAAAAGGTCTGTTTGCAAATTAAGATAATTTTGGCATGTATAAAGCCATTAAGATCTGAAGTAATGGGGATACTTGAGAAATATGTAAATTCCCAGTATTGTTGAAGATATCCGTGTTTATGGATGGCAAATCACAAATCCATGTCAGGACCTCAGAGGTTCTTCATTTGACAAAGAGTATATTCATTAACCTGATGACAGTTATTCCTCATGGGCAAGGCTAATAAAAGGGAAAAGAAAGTGAGAGGAAAGGAAATGTATAGTTAATTGTTTGGATATTAAATCTCCTTAGAAGTTGTATGGAGAGTGCAATCTGCAATCTATGGAGGAGGAGATAAAACACCTAGCAGTGATAGAAAATTTTGAAAAATATCTAATAGTGAGTATTACTAGTTCAGTTTGCTAGTAAGGTAATAATCTACATGAGTCTCTGTTTGCCAGCACAAAAGATGCCGTATCATGCCCTTGTGTACAATCTCTTTGTTCTAGACAAGGCTCAACATGCAATCAAGGCTCAAAGAGAGAAAAACAAGTATAAAATGGCCCACTTGCTGAAAACTTGATGCTCATTCTGCTTTTTTTTCTTGCAGGTTGCAAATCTGGCCTGTTCAATCTCTAATAATGAAGAAGGTGTGAAGCTAGTCCGTATGGCAGCAACACAGATTGATAGCCTATGCCCACAGGTAAGTAAGGTTCATGCTAAGAAGTTTTCAAGAATACTTATGGCATTAAAAAGCATAAGGTAGTTGACACAGAAAGCCACCCTGTGTGAAGATTATAGCCTTGCTTTTGTCTTTATGTTGTTGACTGCTTTGCACAAACTGTGAAAAATCCATTCAGGTCTTGAGACGTGGGTAATAAACAGGGTGTACAGCTGGGGTTTTTAACACAGCCTTTAATCAATTTGTTCTTTCCCTTGAGAAAATTTTTGCCATTCCTCCTAACAAATGATTCTGAATAATAGGTAATAAATGCTGCACTCACACTGGCGGCCAGACCCCAAAGCAAAGTAGCACAGGACAACATGGATGTCTTCAAAGACCAGTGGGAGAAACAAGTGCGAGTCCTCACTGAAGCTGTTGATGACATTACTTCGGTGGATGATTTCCTCTCTGTCTCAGGTACCACGAACAGAGGAGTCTGGAAAAAAAATACAATAATAAATTGAAGTAATGGATTGGAACAGGAAAAAAAATGCAGTTCCTAAAGCATCCTCAGTGCATTAGCCCATCCTGTTCAAGTGCTGATCTGCAATACTCAGTGAGAGCAACTGAGCCCTACCAATTAGTACCTAGAGGCAAAGATTAGCTTTTTGCCTTCCAGAAAATAGCCTGCTATATGAGCTATTCTTTCTGGAGAGACATTTTGTTTCAAGTCAGATGCAAAGTAGGATTTTGGCCACCTTTTTAAAGTGTATTGTTGTCTTGCAACAGGCTGAGCATGCTTGCAAAAGGAGGAAAGATCAACTTTCCTTACGATCTGGCTTAGTCTTGCTCTGATCAGCTACATCTGAACAGTGGGGCAGTTGTGTTGCCCCATGTCCTGGTGCCCTTGTTCATCTGGGTCAGGCAACCAGGCCCTGACCAGGAATGGGAGGAAGGGCCGTAGACAGATGCCATATATGAGACCTACCCACATGTGCTGTCAGGATGTGACTGGCCATGAATGCTGGAGGTGCGAAGTTTGGGTTGTCTCAGGATAAATGTCTGGTACAGAAAATTAATTTCCTGGTGAAAGTTTTAGAGAGGTGAGGTTGACTGCTCTGAGTAAGGACATCAAGCATGCTAAGGTTAACTCTGAGCTATGCTCACCGGGGAGCCAACCTGCAGGGGATTGTTTTCCCTTAACATTACTGCGTTTTGTTTTAAGTTCCTACCCTTGATTTTTCCTTGACTTCCTAATAAAATGTAGAGATCTTAAGGAAAAAATTTTATTAAAAATCCTTATTTTTATTTGCTGCCTTCTGTTTTGTCTGGTTGCATCCTATTGTTGCTAGTAGCAAGGAACTGGCTTACTTTGGTTTAAGCACACTCCTCTGTTGAGCCCTGTGGCTACCAAAAGGAGACTGACCATAATTTTGATGATTTACTTCATATTCAAAATGTATTTCCTATTCACATTTGGAAAGGACTTCTTGCCAGGCCAAATTTGGCCGTGGTATGGTAAAGAAAATGACCATGGTCACTAGACAATGACACTGTAGTGCGTATAGAAGATTAGGTGGCTGGATTCTGAGTGGCCAAAACTGATTTATTTGCCATGATTTCAATGAATCTGCTTAATACTGAACCATTTGAGGAGACCCACTATTGTCCACTGCTATTTCAGACTATGCAGCATTGCATATGGTTATACTTTGTCATGAAAAATTCACACCGTAGTCCAAAAATTAATCTGACTGGTTTGCAAAGAATAATAGATAGATCCCGATAGCACAGGGGAGACGATGCAACCCAAGCCCTTCTAAGGGTGAATATCATACTTTGGATTTTTACTGCTGAATGGCACAGTGTCACTGAATGATATTTGTTTTGCGGTATTTAAGAATGGAGTGAGGACAGTTATCAATTTTTTAATGCATTGACATTTGTCATTTACCCAAATCTGTAAACTTTGCTCTGAGATAGAATGAAAAGCAGCAAATCTTATATGTGTGGGTTTTTTTTTTTTTCCCCTACTATCCAGAAAACCATATTCTGGAAGATGTGAATAAGTGTGTGATTGCTCTCCAAGAGGGGGATGTTGATACACTGGACAGAACTGCTGGTGCCATCCGGGGCCGTGCAGCCAGAGTTATTCACATCATCAATGCAGAGATGGAAAACTATGAAACAGGAGTTTATACGGAGAAGGTGCTGGAAGCTACCAAACTGCTCTCTGAAACTGGTAAGTTCATTTGAAATATTGTTCAATAAAAGCCACTCAGTAACTGGCAGTTAGTTTTCTGCAATTGGTAACTTAGAGGGAAATCCATGCTTAAGACTGAGATATAAACAATTTAATGACTTAATGGCAAATTAGTGAATTAATTAATGAATAAACTGCTGCTTTATTCTCTGCTTAATGCTACTGCTGAATTCATATTAACAAGAGCAGTAGGAAAAGAAATTCAATAATTGAGCATAGTTTACTTCATCAAAGGTTCAGTGCATTTAAGTAAAAAGTGCATAATCTTTTCTTCAGGTTCCTTCTGAGTTTGTTCATTATGATTTATGTCTGTCTCTAGAAAATCATTGCAAATGCTTTTTCAGAGAGCGGATGGGCACATGTCAACATCTGCTCTTCTAAAATATTCCTATAGAAAAGTAAACGTTCCTCTTTGGTTTGTGCACATGAATGTACTTCTTGGCAACTGAAATTGTATGTCTAAAGAAAACAAAAACAAATTTTCATTGAAAATACATTTGAGTGACTGGAAATAAATTGCCTGGCTGAAAAGGATTCAAAAGTCTGTGAGATTAAATGGGCAGCTAGATTAGGTAAAACCAATCATGTTTTAATCCTGTTTTTGCCTTCATAGACAGAGGGTTGGATTCATCTGAATACAGGTAGCTGGTGACATCTCAGCTGGACTTTTTAGACCTCCTTTATACTCTGTATTATCTTCTGCTATGTGTAGCTGAATTGTTCAGTGCAATCTCTCATTTTAAAGTAGATGCCTACCTTTGGTTAGATGAATCATGCTTTAAATTTCATTGACTTTTGGGGCTAGATCTCCACTCATTGTATGAGTGACTGGCTATAGTGTAGACTCACATAGCATAGACCCCCTGAGAAGTGATGAGCTGATCCTACCTTACCTAGTTTGCTCATCTTGCCTTTATACTCACTGAGATTATTTCAGATATCAAAAGTGCGAACAAGCCTGTTTGCACATACAGAATAAATGTAACATTAAGTCAAAAAAGGCAGACAGATCCCTATGAGGTAGCAAAGCAAAAACTCTCTTAGGATTGGTAGCATCTGTTTTAGGTTTTAGAACAGAAATCAGCAAAGTGAACTAAAATATGTTGCAAAGATTTTATATTGGTTGTTGTATGATTATTGCACCCAGCATAATATCTATTGGTCTTAATAGGAACCCAAAGCTCTCTTTTCCCAAAGTAAATCCTAAAGATTCACAACATCAGGAATTTATTCTTTTTCTGCCCTTCCATTGTGAGGTACTGGAAGGTATAGCTGAATGCAGGTTCTTGCAATTGTGTTTCTGGTCAGAATGTTGCACCTTGAACACACATGATGGTTGGAAATTCACACTGGGGACTCAACACTTGCTGAAATTAACTTTAGCAGCAAAAAGTGGATCAGAAAATGGTTATCATTATTCTCCTCCCCGCCTTTTTTTTTTGTATAATCAGTGAGAGATCCGGGGGATGCATCCTCTAGCATAGCAAAAAAACCGCCTGCACCACTAATGTGAATTCACAGAAAGAAAATAATCTGTTCTGTTTGATATCATCACATTTTGTGATGTGCTCTTCTCTTAAGCACTCTTTTTATTTAAAAAGGAGAGATTTTGAAGAATTCCTCCTGTCAAAAAATTTCTTTACTAAACAAAACAAACCCTACATATTTTCAGACCTTTTATTAGGCTAAAATTTCTATCCTATTATTACATAAACATTTTCCTATTAATTTTTCAAAGGACTAATTGGCAGTGATAAGACACAGTAAACTGAATGAACAGTAAGCACATTAAAATCATACATTCCATATTTAATGCACTCCTTAATACAATTTGAATTATAAATATGTCCTAGAAGCTCTGGACTAAGTGCGTCTTGACAACATCAACTTGTTAATACTGGGATGCAGTGCTTAAAGCAGCGTCCCTGTTCCTCAGTGTCAAAGTTGTTATATTTTTGTCCTTTTAAAAATAGAAGTAAACTAAGGAGTATAGAACTAAAAAAAAAAAAAAAAAAAAAAAAAAAAGGAAAGAAAATGCACATTTTAAATGTTGGAAACTGCTAGTTGTACAAGTGAAGTTCTGAAGACATCACGAGTCCAAATTTTCTGCAGTCACTGAAGCTGAAATGATTTATGCCAGGCATGAACGTAGCTCATAATATTACAGCACACTTCTATCAGCAGGTTTTTAGGCCATTTACAAAGGCATTGATTATTACTTCTCTGTGACTGATGATTAAAAGAAAAAAAAAGGTTTTGTTTTTTATTCCCTAGAGCCACAGCATGAGCAAAGAGGTGACAATGTTGTCTAGACCACCCTACTCCATTGTATACCCTGTCCATATATATCCCTGCCCTCATTCCCACAGTGGTCTTGGTCTATGTATATCTCTCCATATAGCTACAGATGCTTATAAAAAATATATTTTTATATAGTCATTTTATTATTCACTGTGATGCAGACTAGCTGTGTGGTTAAGTCCCTCATCTCTTCCAAGGAAAAAAAGGTGGTAGTAAGATCTCTCAAAGACTCCCAGAAGCGTTTTCCTTAATATTTCCTATGCACCTTGAGATCCTGAGCAGGTCTTTTGGAGCAGTAAAGAGTGGTGGTGGTGATTAATTTAGAGACAGGTTCCTCCCACAGGCCCCGCCTGTGGAAGCCTCAGGATTTCTGTCGCTCCCAGGGAAGAACAGCAGAGATAAACACCTTATCTTTGCCTTCTTTGTTTCCCTTCATTGCTAATTCAACCTTTGTTCATTTTTTAAATGAAGAGCTTTAGAAAGCTGGAGAAAATTTAGTTAAATAACAATGGATGGGAAATAAGCACAGGCCATTTCTCTTTCAAGTATAATTTATTCTTTTAGCTGTCAGCTCAGGAGAGGGGACTGTTAACATATAAACCTTCCTTCCTGGGGTTTCAGAGTGTGGGGCGAGTACTGGGTTTGATCCACAGGTAGTATAGAAATAGGGATTCTCTTCTGGAAATTCCATTTTGGAAAGAAATTCTCTTTTGGAAAGAGAAATACTTTTCTAATCATGGTTTTCTTTCTCTTTTTTTCTTTCCTTTTTTTTTTTTTTTTTAAATCTCCTGTTCAATGAAAGTAGTTGTTTTTGAAAAGCTGCATCGATGCAAGTGTTACTTGAATAATGCAATGCACCTTAAAACTTTCTTTAAAAAAAAAATAAAATAAAATAAATTGGAGCCCACGCTTCTCTTGAAATGTGAGGAGAAAAACATATATTTCAAGCGCTTTTTTTGGTTGCGCTTGACTGACCCACTGCATTTATTACCCAGTATGTCTTGGGGGCTAGCTTATTATCTCCAATAGCAGTGTTAGTTAGTGATGTGGTGGTTAGTGTGCTTTTAATTTTTTTTTTTCCCTTAGAAACAAACTCAAAATTTGATTCTGACATTCTCACAAAAGCTCTATGAAAACTATAAAACCGCAGAGTCTATGAGGCTTGCTGGAAAGAAAGGCAAAATGTATAGACATCAGTGGATATTAATTGTGTGCGGCAAAACAGCTTCAGGGATTCTTTTTATGTTGTTATTTTGTCCTGCAGGAGATTCCGTGATGATATCCAGGCTTTGAGTAATGTAGGCTTTGCATTAGGAATTCAGAGTTAAATAAATATAACAAAGGAGAAATCAACCAGGTATTAAGAATAGTTGGACTAACTTAGCTATCCTTCAGTGATTTGGCACTAAGGGGATGCTGGGCAGGACTAGTGAGGCATTTTGAGTTCTCAGGGTCTTCCTGGTCACTGGGTAGAGGAAATATTCGCATATTAATCTAATTATCTAATTCGTATTAGAGCCTTGCGAAGGACTTGAGCTGCATATCACTTCTCATGTGATCACAGAAAAGACACAAGAAAGAGAGAGAAGGACACACAGGTGTCCCAACTACAGGACAACCCTTGAATTTCCACCTTATTCGATCTGATATACTCAAAGTGCACCAGGTAGAGGCTTGGAAATTGGAGCTCCCTTACTTCTGCTGATTATAAATACGTCATTAATATAATCAGCGCTTGGGGGTAACTCTCTTTTGGTGGGTGGTGAGCAGAGAGGAAGGATCACCTCAAAGGAAAAGGCATGGCTATCCAAAGAAAGAAAAAGAAATGTCTGCAGAAAGCAATCAAGTAGCAGAGAACAAAACTGAATATTATTTTCAAAGATTTCTGAGATTTTGGCAGGGAAAAAAGAAAGGCTGTGACATTCTTAAAAGGTCAGAGGGTTGAATTTAAATTGAGGAAAATGGAGTAGACTTTGCAGGGCTGTGGTGAAAGAGAATGAATGGGAAATGAAGGGAAAAAAAAAAAAAAAGAAGAACAAATGGAACTGACTGGGGAGGGCACTGAAAACTTTCAGATTTCCAGGTTTTTTCTTCCTTCAGTTTTCATTTTGTGGTTTCTGGAAACCATCCTGGAACAGACCCTATCTTAGTATTTAGGATTCTCAGTCTCTGAAGGACATTTGAAATTTGAAACCATCTACTCTCTGATTCAGATGCCTTCAGCATGTCTTAGAAATATCCTAATAACTTGCTTAACTAACTGTTACCAAGTCGGTAAGTGTAGGTCACTCTTCTGTCTTGTGTTCCGGCTCAAATTTTGTGTTCTCTCTTGTCAGAATGTTCACAAAGGTTCACAATCAGCACCAGCAGCAATTCACCAACATGTCTATGAGAGGTATATCAATGTGAGTAGGGTTATTTTAAAGGTTATTGCTAGGAAAGAACAGCTCAAAGATGTTCTTAAAGCTAATATTAGTATGGGGTAAAGTGGGATGTTTCAGTAAAAATATAAAAAGAGACAAAATGTAGACAAAAACAAGATGAATATAAGCCAAAAAAAAAAGATATTACATTTGAGGAAGAGATCAAAATATTTTTGAATTGAGACTATTCAAAAATGAATGCTATTTAATACATGTTTTATATGGGTTCCAGGTAGTTAAAGTACAACCTACAGATAGCATCATCCTTAGAACAAGAAAGCATTTATTCAGGAGTTTGATGAGATTATGGACTATTCTGCAAAGCACTTCAGCATTTTCTTTAAGGTTTTGCTAAAGTGAAACCCAAAGATAAAGATATCACCAACATGAGATTATGGACTATTCTGCAAAGCATCACCAACAAAAACATTTAACACATTATTAAAAATGATACTTTTACAAAAGAATCAGAGAATACCTAACATTGCATTCAGATTTCAAGGAAGTGCTTGGTCTGATCTAAAGAATTTTTAACCAGAGGCCACTTTCAATACCCAGAGGAATAGAGTGAGAAACTATGAAAAAAAATCATAAAGCAATTAAATCAGACACATAAGAGATTATTAAATCACCATGGTGTCTGAAAGTTTAAGTAATATTTCTTTTTCTCTCCATTTTTTAAAGAGTTTTAAAATAGAATGTAATTCTAAAGGAGAATATAATGTAATGATGTCAATTTTCAAAAGCTTTTGATAAAGTCCTTCTCACACGGCTGTTTGGGAAATGGGTAACCATGGAGTGAATGTTAAGGCCTTTAATGGATTAAGAACTGATTCCAGGACAAGAGCAAAGAATAAATGACCATTTCTCAGCACGCAGAAAGGTAAATCCTGAGATGCTCTGGGGGTCAGTGCTGTGGTTGGTATTGGGTAATGTATTAATTAACAGGTGAACAGACGGAATTTGCCAGAAGGAATTGTTGTTTAATTTGGCTGGGTAGAGCTTTCTTATCAGCAAGGCAACAACACAATGTACTTTTGTTTAATTTCTCTAGGTAAGGGGAACAATTTAAACTACATATATCTCCACTGACAGGCTCTACATTAATTCAACATCTCAGAAAAAAATATGAGGCATCACTATGGACAGCTGGCCGCAGGTATCTTTCCAGTGCATAACAGCAAGCAAAGTAGTGCAGAAGATATTAGCCGGTCTAGTAAGGAGGATAGTCACTGAATGTCCTTAACAGTTCTTTCGGCTCGGATCACAACAAAAATATCTTCCAGAACTGAAAGAAAATCAAGATAAAGATAACAAAATGATTAAAAACATGTGAGTGTTTGGAAACAAATTATATCCAGGAGAGTTTAAAAAGACTAGGAGTACCTAGGAAAAAGGAAAAGACATGACAGACTTGTAAGGTAAGGAAGGATGGAATAGTATTAAAGAAGTGTGTATTTTCATAAATTTTTATTATTTAGTTACTGTTCAATTCTTTTCTCAAAATGTATCTCCCTCAAGAGATATTTTGCAAGATGGACAAATGGAAAGATGATTGTTGAGGGAGAAAAAAAAATTGTCCCACATTAGAAAATATAGGCGGAAAAATGTGACAAAGGCTGACTAGCTCCAACAGAATGTTTTGCGAATGTGTGAATTGTACAATAATCTTTTAAAACAAAAACACTGGCTTTCCGTGCATCCCCTTGCCTACACACACCTACATGCAGATATACACAAACTTAGAATTAAAGCCAGAAATGACATATTGTTCAGTCTTGTATTACATAAACCAACACCATACAACTATATTCTTGAGAGATTCTTTTGAAGAGATGCAGCTAGCTCTTATTTACAGTATTAACTTAAAGGGAGTTCCATTTAGTGTTAATAATATTGCTTGGGTGCTCACTTGATATATTTTTTATTGGCACAATTAATCATGAGAATGAGTGAGACATCTGAAATGGGTGAGACACATATGTTCCAGCAGCCATCACTTGTAATTCCTACTTATATGCTTTACACGGTGCTCCAGCATTACCCAATTGCCTATTGCAGACCTCACTTACCTGGTTCCGCAGATATGTCCTCTTTCTATGAATCACAAACCTGGACAGAGTTTGAAGATTTATTTCTTCTTTTATACGTGCCCACATCTTGCAATGTCAGGTAGCATAACTCCAACCAAACCACCGTATCTATCCAGACATCCCACTAAATCCTCTAGAGCGTAACACACTCATGCTGCACATGAGGAGCAAGTCCAACATTTCTCTCAACACAGTGTTGGGTTACTGGGTCTACCCGATGTGGTTGTGTATATCTGCAAGCAACAACAACAACAAAAAAATATGGGCCATAGGGCTAGCACTTGTGCCATGATTCAAGGCACCCTCAGAACATTTGTTTTACTCCACGTGGCTAAACTGGTGATGCAGGGTGTCGGCAGTGAGGACAGTTGTTTCCTGAAAGTTTGTGTTTACTACAAAATGCTGTATAGTTGGCATATTCATCATTTTTTTATGTCTGTCCGTTAATTGTTTCATCAGGGGAAAGATGAATTAGTGATTAGCAAGAAGAAAAAAGATAGTCTTGTGTTTCATGCAGCTGAACACCAGTGATGTTCTTTCCTCTTCTCTCCCATGACACTTAAACCAGCATGTTACATACTTTGCCCTAGTTTTGCTGCTCCTCTTCTGAGTGACCAGTTTGAGACATGTAGGATTTGCTGTCTAGAGCTGATGAGGAGTCACACTTATACTAACTGCAACAGAAATCATTGACCACTTCTCAGAGGACATGATGGTAAATTCTGAAAAACCAATCCAGTGATATATAGCAAGGACATGATTGATTGGTGCACTTCTTCATTCATGACAATAAAATATTGCTTTTTGTATGTGAATGCATGCTATGTCTCCACACAACATATTTTACAGAGATACATGGCTAGAGGCATTCTTGAGTCCAAACTAGAAAACATTTCAATCAAATCTGCCTATCCGAATATGAGTTGATCAAATAATGTCTGCAATACAGTAAATACACATTTAAGTATAATGTAAAAAGTTTTTTTCTTTTTAAGTTAGCAATATAATAATCAGGATTGAAAATATTATAACTTAAAATATTTTGTGAGGCTTATGTTTAATAAACCTTTTATGAAATATTTAGAGTCTTCTGATAAGGAATTTACAGTTCTCATAGAAGCAGACTTTGACAAACACTTCAAGCTAAATAAGGTGTCATGTTCAATTCCTTATTCATCGTTCAAGCTAAATTGAGAAACTGTGCACTCTTCTACAGAGTAGGTTACACATCCCATAGAAATTATTTTTGAAATAGCTGTTCAAAATACTTAATTATCCTAGTAGAGTCTGCTCCTTCTTCAGGTAAGTAAAATAATGTGTGAAAAGATAAGAAAAAGAAGAATTTGCATCTTGACTTTTGCATTTTTGAAGTGATTGCTTTGTGACTTTGCTGTAATAAAAGCTCTTAAATCTGAATAATGGCAAGGAGATTTTCTTAAAAGAGCATTTTTTTATATATATAGTAGGTCATTCATGGATTTTTGCTTTATTGGTCTCTTCTGATGACTTTTCCTTTATGCTACTCTGATTATCCTGAATAATTCTATCTCTTTGTGTGACATATGCTACTGTGATGCTCAGCAGAAGCAAGAATTCTTGATGTAAGATTTCAAAGGATTCTTCCTTTCAATTCCAGCAGTGTCATTGTCCAAAGCTTTAGTCTGACATGTGATTCTTGCATAACTTTATCCAAATCATTTAGACCAGATTTTCACAGCCACTTGAGGGTTACTTCTACATGGTGATTGGCATCTAGAGTTAAGTGTCTTGTCTCTATGAATTGTGACTTAGGGAAAATTAGGTAGTTAAGAAGGGTATCTACAAATTCTTAAATGAGTGAGAACTATCTGGAGCTAGCAAGTGATGATGAATATAAAAGGTGTCTGAGAAGACTCGTTTTCCTGGAGGCCAAGTATCTGATTTCTCTGAGTGAAGGCTTCAGTGAAGAGCCTCTGGACCTTGAAAAGGATGATTCCTTTGGAAGTGCCTAATCTAATGCATGTAGTTAGAGATGTTAATGGGACACATTCTTCAATCTAAGTATATGTATAACTTTTTTCAAGACCACAACACAAACTAAGAAAACAGTAATTGATTTTTCCCCAAAAGCACTGATCTGTATCTGATCCTGAAATTGGTAGCCAATTTCCAAAAACATTATTGTGTTAAATGACAGCATGCTTAGAAAAAAACAGTAATAGGAATTTATTAGTCTAAGATTTTTTTTGATACTTGTCTAATCAAAACAAGCACTGATGTAAAAATGCAATTGGCAAGCAAGTGATTCATAACACAGTTTAATAGCTATTTCCATTTTGAAAAGGCAGATGATCTTTACCTGGAATAATGTAAATTAAGGACTGAACTATATCCAGGTCTGCAAATTTGAAATGGTTGAAAGAAGCTTTTCCTACCCAGTGGGTCAGACACCAAGATAGTAAATATTCCTATATATACTGAGATACTTAAAAGTGGACAGAGTCCTACAACTGAGGCCTTGCCAGCACAGATTCCAGTCATTGTATATCTTCTCAAGCCTTTTCTGTATATTGTAATAATCCCAGATTGACATTTGCCACTTTTTACGACAGTATCACATTGCAAGAATCCACTTGACATATCTTCCTGGTTTGACAGTGCACCACTAATAATTATTCTTTGAGATGCTTCTTCTTGTGAATTCTACATCCACCTTACAGTAATTTAATTCGTATTTCTCTTGTTTATCTCTCAGAATGTCATGTGCATCCACATCAAAAATCTTTGCAAAATCAAGCAGTATCACATCTCTTGCTTCCTCCTGTCCAACGACTGGCTATCCTGTCAAGCAAAATGTTTCAATACTTTGTGGTGACCTGTTCAAGACAAATTCATGCTGTCTGTCTAATATCTGTTTGATATTTACAGAATAATTAAACCTTAATTGTTTTACATTGTCTTTCATTTTCTTTCTGGGTCCTGAAATTAGTCTGAATATCCTCTGATCCTTCCTTCCTTCTCCACATTTAAAAACCAGACACATGCGTTTTCCTACTTTTTCTGGAGCCCTGGAATGTTCACTGTTATTCTTGAGTTCTCAAAGATGCTTCAGAAATTTCTTTGATTATTTTCTTAATCACTGCAGGGTAAATTTTACTATGCTCTGTTAACTTGAAGATATATTTAATAGACAAATTTATGTACGTGAATGTTCCCTAAACAGCCCTTTCCTGATTCAGGACTGTTGCAATACATACTAATTATGTAAAATATCTGATCACGTCAGGAAATACAAGACAGAAATGTAGGAATGCCAAATGTTAGGGTTCTTTGTCTCCTTCCCTACTGCCATCTGTTTTTTTATCTTTAGCTATCCTTATTTTGTCCCTATGCCGCTGAATAATTAAGTTTTATTCTTAATACTTACTCACTTTCATTTATGTTAATGGTTGCTTTTTGATTTTCAGGTCAAAGAGCTCCTTATTGGTCTCCTGTTATGAAGGGCTCCGTTAGTCAAAATAACTTGATGTGTGCACTCATTAACACTGTTCACAGAATTTCTCTAAAATCTATTAAAATCCTTTTCTCTTTAAAATCTCCTCTAAATTACCTTTCCTCAACCTGTGCTAAAGTCTTACTGCACTTATTGAACAATATGTGTATCAGAGATACCACTCTGTTCTTTCTTGAATGCATGAACACAGCTATATATAGACAGAATAAAAAAAAAAAAAATGTAAAGTTTGAATCGATTTAATCACTTAAAAGGGTTCCTGTTCAGGAAGCAGTATCCAGTGACTAATACCTACATGCCTCAAACAGTAAAGTCAAGTTAGTAGCTGCTGTCAGGTCTTCTTCAGAGAGTGAACTAATCTTGAATCATAGTTTCTGTGGCTTTATTTTAAGTCAGATATTATTGTAAAATGAGATGCATAAAATGGGCAATATGACTGAATTTTGCTTTTGTCATTTGGTATAAATAAAAGCACATACTGTTGTCTTGCTAAATTGTAAAAGTTTTAAATGCACTTTGCTGATATCTCAGATAGCTGGCAGTCATTTAAGATTAATAAATCACCCTTCTCAAAGGAAGTTTCACATTCTCTGTCACTCAATTAGAGGAGGGAAGATGAGGATAGCTGTTTTGATCTTTCCTGCATCTCAAAATTATAGCAAAACTATGTTCCAGGCTTCCTGGAAAGTATTCGTGCCCAAAGGGAAGGGAGAAATGTTCACAAAGGGAGGCATCTAATCCCACCACTGCCTTTCATTTTGTTCCATCTAGTCATGCCGCGCTTTGCAGAGCAAGTGGAGGTTGCCATCGAAGCCTTGAGCGCCAACGTCCCACAGCCATTTGAAGAGAACGAATTCATAGATGCCTCCCGCTTGGTTTACGATGGAGTTCGCGACATCAGGAAAGCTGTTCTGATGATAAGGGTATGTAAGGCACCTGGGGAATAAGAGCTGGGGCTTCACGTACAAAGCTGCTTGGGATCAGGCTTGCTTCAGAGTAAGCTAGAAGAGCTTGACTTGGAACCAAGTGTAAAACCAAAGTATGCATAGCAGAAGAGGTTTTGCAAGTAGAGGGAGTACTATTTTGTCACTTGTAAGTGAAGCTGAAACATATTTTAAGAAGCATTAACAGAAGCTCCATAGACAACTCTTTCCACCTTAATCGTCATCTGTCACACCTGATTTTTCTGTCCCAAGGCCTCTCAGCTCAGAGACTGGCATGTTGTTAATTTAGATAGTCTGGCTTTCCCTATAAAATAAATCCAGGATACGCACCAAATTATGTTGTTAATTAGCTAGGAGAAGATTTGATTCCAACTGCCTGTAGAAACAATCTTCATTCTGGTAAAGCTGTTTCCACTTTTTTTTTTCTTCTTCCTCTTAATGTATGTATGCTGCCTGACATATAAGTCTGGTTAAAACCTAAATGCATAAATACATTATCGTGCTGCTTTACTGAGAGTCTGATAAGATGATTTTGTATGTTTACTGGGGAAAGAACGTGTCATCTCAGCATTGAATAAGAAGCTGATTCAGGCTTTTTTTTTTTTAAGCTAAACAGCATAATAATTGTGAGTCGATATGCATCTTGATTTTCAGTATACTCCATAGCCAAAGATTAGAGAGAGAGAAAAAAAATAGCAAAGAAAACTGGTTTGGACATCCCTTCAGGAAGTGTAACTTATCCAAAACCAAAATTCCAAACCAAAATTGAAATTGTCCTGCAAAAGCTGCCTACAAACATAGCTATGGGGTAAACCACTGAAGGAAAACTGCCCCGTATTAAACAACTAACCATGTTAAAAGAGCAGCTCATCCCTTGGAGCAAAGAGATAGCACACACTTGTGCTTGTGAGTATGGTATGGTACTGGCGAAGGACTTCAGGCAGTTGGAACGCTCCAAAAGAGCTTCATTTCAATCATCTGTCACTGTGGGTTAGCATTTACCCAGAAAGCTTTTGAGACACTTAATTTTATATCTGCAGAACATAAATTCCCTTCCGGTGTCCAATGCTAATCCCAGGTAGCCTAAATTATAGCATGACTCATTGTGGGAGTACAATCTTCCTTTTTTGTCTGGCTAGGCAATAATATTGGGGTAGATGCGATATTGGGGGAGGTTCCATATTGGAGTAGATACAGCTCTTCCAGATTAGAAAGGAAAGAATAGATCTGCCTCATAAGGATCTTCATTTTTCCCTTGTCTACTTAGTTCCACAGTTTATAACTGTGGAGCTTTTTTTCCCAGCAATTTAAAACAAACTTTTCTGAGGGCAAGAGTTCCTGCTGCACTTCAGATCCCTATGTGAGTGCTGGCGTATCTATGTGTCCTGCACATGTGGCGAATGTGACTCAGAGAGGAATAGACTTTCCTCTGCATATATTAGATACATTTTAGTCTTTTGTAGTCACAAAAGTCCTTGTAGCCTTGGTCATGAACTATATTTTGGCCTGAGCTGTAATTTGCTATGGAGCTCTTTTTTACTGTCCTCTACGCAGAGCTCTGGCTTCCAGCACCGCCTTGGACATCAGAGCTGTCCCAGAGAAGTTACTGTAAGATTCACCATAGTGAATGAGATTTTTCTGCTATGCCTACAGCACAGTTTTAAATTCTGGAGGTGCATTCCCCTTATTTCATTATTGTCTTATTGCTATAGTTAACCACTAGCTTGGAAAGCTGATCAGCATGCAGGCTTCACAGGCTTCTCCAAGCATCCCAGGTTATTTGTGCAATTGTATCACTGCTACTTTGAGCTCCTTATGCAATATGAGCTAATGAGTTCTGCTTAGGCAGATGAGAAAGATGTATTTTTGCACTCAGACAATTAACTCATGCATGGAGCTAAATTTAGTGTTCCTTGCTCAGGCAAAGTACCAAAGCATATGAGCAGACTGTGGTCGTTAGCCTCATGAGTTAATTGGGGAAATTCTTATCTATCAATTTACATAGATTGGTATTTGCTGAATCAGAACTCTATTTTATACACCATTGGAAAATAATATGAGTTTCAGTTTGGCACACTCCTTTTAGCATACCCATTGGACATCTCTAGGGCAACAGAGCCTGACTTCTGCAAAAACTTCTGGGTAATAGTATTTTCACAGAGGTTCAAGAAGTGTAGGGCAGAATGGTCTATGCTCCCCTAATCATCTACCCATCAATCTTGTGTTGAGATTGCCAGAAAAATTATTGGTTGAGGAAGGAGGATTTTCTTGTCTTGTCTTTCTGCCTCCTAACTATCCAGGTGGCATGTTCCAAGCAGGCACACAATAGTGAGATACAGGCAGAAAAAATTATTTTGCACCAAAATGGAATGTAAAATTACAGGGTGAGGATTAAGCTACAAAAGACAGGTGTTAGATTATTTTTGTCTGGTAGTTCATTAATTCTCACATGCACTTTTTTTTTTTTCCCCTTCAGGCTGTACAAGTTCTCGCAAAAGTATAAAAAAGCTTGCAAACTTCTCAGTGCATCTGACATAAACAATTATTGTCAGACAGTAATTGTTCATGTGCACGCCACAAAAAATTGAATTTGCCCGAGATGCTTTTCTCATTCTGTGAGGAAATAAACCCACATTTTAAATTAATTTTCGGTGGTATTATTACTTTTAGCAAGCTGAAGAAAGGCATCAGGCGAAAGGGGGAAATCCCTGTTCTTTTCTCTTGGGAAGGGGACATATAAACGTCACTCTGGAAGAGAAAGGAGGTTCATTTTTGCCTTGGGGACTATTGATGTAATCTATACAGAAGGAAAAAAAAAAAGCAAAAAACAAAAAACAACCTCTTTCACATCTTAAGATGTAGTATAAAATTAGGAGTACAATTACAGGACCTAAAAATAAGATAGAAAATAAAAACTCAGTTCCCTCATCTTTTCTGTTACTGTGTGGGAATCAAATAATCAAATTACTTTATTTTTCCTCAAAGCTGCTTATAAAATTTCCTTGATTATTAGACTAAAACTTGCTCTATGGCTGGGAAGAGTCACGGTTGCCTCTTTGCTATTGACAACCTTACTGGTAGTTGCATCTAGGTTAGTGTGGCCACCATATTTCTTGAGATCAAGTATGCCTTTCTGCAGGAAAACTCCAAGTGTTTTCACATGTCATGATTTAGTTCATGTTGGGGAGTAGTCCTTGGCATATGAACATGGCTTTTGCGCATGAAATTGCAAGACATGTTAAATGCACTCCAGTTGCTAAGGGACATTCAGGCCATGCAGACTAGAACTAGGCTGAAGTTGATGTAAAAGCCTCTGCAGTGAGGACAGCATAAATTCTGGGTCCTCTTTACCGGCTGTTTTGATGTATGAATCCTCTCCTGCTCTTTCAAACTGCCGGTTAATGTGGCCTTAACCATGATCCCCTTGGGAATAAATCAATGCCGTGAAATCCAAGGTGTGCTCCATCCTGGATCTCCTGGAAAGTGAGGCTCGGGGCAGAATCCAATCATCTTTTTAAATAGCCTGTCTCCTAAGTGTACTAAAGCAGGGTCTGTTATCTACATTGACTGCCTGTTGCTTTTCAGGTTGAATTTAGAGGGTTAGTTTTTACTATAAATCATTAAATAGCTGGAGACCTGCTGCTTGAGAGACTCGCTGCCTTTGCCAGGCAGAGTGTGTTTGCAGCACCTGAGTCACTCAGGCTGCAACTGCCTTTGTGCAAAAACAACAGCCTGGAATAGTCCAGAGTTGAATATAAAAGCCTATTACAAAACCTTTCTTCTCCTTACCTTTTAGAGGTAGGGAGCACTTTACTGGTGAAGAATAGGGGCATAGCTATTCACTCTTCCTTTTTTTTTTCATCTTGGGAGGTTATGGACTTCGTGTTTGCGGTGCTGAATTTATTATAATTGCATGTTACAATGTTTAAATGCATAGAGCACCAGAGCCTAGTGGGTCTTTTATCTTTATCAAGTATATTTGAATCAAGTATATTTGAAGTGAAATATGAAACAAAAAGCATTTACAAATCTGCACATCTGTGCCATTTTACATCTTATGTCTGCATAATTCCCATATTTATACTGGAGGTACAAAGGATAGAACAAAATTAAATTGATTGAAGATATGTTGTTTACAGTGAACTCTGTGGCCTACCAGAGATGTAACAAAGCCAATCGCAGGAAGCTGAAACTCACCAAATTCACCTTAGAAAAAAAGCATGCATCTTAAAAGTGAAAGCATATACTTTATAATATGGATATGGATTATATGACTGATTTATCTGCTATTGTGAAAGATTCTCCTTCACTGGGAGAATTCAGTAGAACTGGATAAAGGAGTAGTAGAGTAGAGTAGTAGTAGAGATGCTGTATTTGTAGTAGAGATGCTGTATTTGGAAGAAAATTAGCACTGGGAAGGCCTATGTCCTGTGTTTGCAGCAAATCACACTAAAAGCTATCTTTCATTGCTCACAGTTTACACCGCTGGGACCTGAAGCTTTTAAGGTCACCCCTGGCTGATCTCTTCAGGTTAGGCTGTTACTGTGCTGCAGCTCTGACCATGAAAATCAGGACTTGGACTGCATACTCAGTAGTCTCATATATATAAAAATATGGAGCGGAAGAAACTAAACAAGTAGATTTGGGCTAGGGCACTGTCTTTATAATGACCATCCATTGGGTTGAATGGGGCTTTGGATGATGGGGAGGAGCCAGGTGTTTTATGAAGAGGGTGGAGAAACTCTCCATCCTGTTCCTATTCTTTGGAGCTAAGGGTGGGCAGATGAAGAGCTGGGACCTATGGCTGGGAATATGTGGCTGTTTTGCCACAGAGTTGCATGCTTCTGTTAGCTGCTGATTTGCTTCTGGTAGATTTTAAAGTCACAGATTGCCCTCAGGCAACTGAAACCAGAGAATAAAGTGATTAGAGAAATTTGGACAGAAAAGGCATTGGACATTATAATGATGGATACCTAGCAGTCATCACTTCCTGTGGCAGGCGAGAGAAGACAAATTCATTTTTTCATCTCGGCATAATCTCCCATCTTACCTGTTATACATGCGCTTGGTGCGTGTGTCTCAGCAGAAACTCTGCCTGAGTTTCATTATCACACTGTCATACTTGGTTACTTCTTCCTTCAGTGCTCAACGTCAGAGCACATATTGCAGTCTTGCTCCTCAAGCCCAATGAAGATGACTCTGTTTTTCATCTCTGCATCCTGTGCACCCCACCATGTAGCTGATTTGCTGCTAGAACTGTTGATGCGCACTTCGTGTTGGAAGCCAGGCTGTAATATAAATATCTTTAGAGGCTTTGGACCAGTTCCTAGTGACGGAGCATCCTCAAGACAGAGCTGTAATGACAACTGGCAATGATTAGCACCTCAGCTAGGAAACTTGACAGTGCCTCCAAGCGAGAGATGCCAGCATGGATGATTTCTTCCGTAATGGTAGCCCCACTGGGTTAACGCTGAGGCATACAGGCATGCAGTAAGGTGAGGATTTCACAGCCGCTGTTGTGATCCCCTTTCTCTATTCCTACTATTGTATGTGGTACTTTCTGAAGTTACTCATGGCCAGACCCTATTGTCCTAGGTGCTATTCAAGCCTAAAATATCATCTTCCTTTCTAAAATCTGTATTTCTGTCCTTGCACATTCTATTTGTAATACAGTACTAAAAATTATTTAAAATACACTCTTTGTCTCTCCATATATACCAAAGCTTTTCTGCTCCTATTCAGTGCTAGGAGGTGAAAATCCTCATGAAACAGATCCAGCGGTATCTTCTTGCTCCTTCCTGCCAACCTTTTAAGCAACCTTTTAAACAGCTCAGGTTTCAAACTGGAGGGCAGCACGTACGTAACTGCATTTGAACACTCTGCCAAGAGACCCTCACATTCTTCCTAGCACCAGCAATGAACATAAAGTGGCTTCAGATAGATTGAGACAAGTTCCAGGGATCCGGATCTGAGAAGAACTGTGTTTTCCTAACTAGCAGGAGAAAGGGATCTTTCTTAAACTCTATATTTGTTTCCAAAGAGGTTAACAACATCATTTGCATTTCCTTTCCGGGGGGATGATATTTTATTCACTTTGATAACATATCCTTTTTTTTTCCCAAATGTGAGTTACCTTTTGCCAGATACTGACTTTTCTCCTTGAAGATTATGTGGAGATTCCAGTAGTATAATAGAATTAGTGTCCGTTTATAAATGGAATAAGATTATTTCAAAACACTGTATTCTGGTTGTTAATGTTTCCAAAGAATATTTGTTCCGGGAACTGTGCTTGGCATAGTAACAGAGTTAAGAAAAGTTGCATAAAGGTAATGATAAATGACATTTGTAAAGGAAACCAGAGTTGAAACAACTTAATTTTTAAGGCAATTCAATTTCAGTTCTTGACTGCTTGGGCAGACAAGTTAATTTAAAAGGAAAGAGAAACAGCATTTCCTGGGAAGGTAGTCGATGAAATAAGAGCTTACTGTACATTGGACTTTGGTCGTATCTGTTATAAGCTTGTCATCTCTGCTCTTTTGCTTTCTCTCCCTGTCTCTCTTCCCAGACCCCTGAAGAGCTGGAGGATGATTCAGACTTTGAGCAGGAAGATTATGATGTTCGCAGCCGAACAAGTGTTCAGACTGAAGATGACCAGCTTATTGCTGGACAGAGTGCAAGGGTGAGTATAAAATTCATGTACTACTTTAACTGTCTGTAGAGCCAGCAATGAAAAGTGATGCCTCGGAAAGCAAACATAATGATTTTACATCCTCAGGGTCACATAAGAAAGTAACCTTGGTGTTTAAAGGTTTTTTTGTGTCTCACTTCCTTGAGAAGCCCGGAGTTTATTGAAAGATCTTCCTTAGGCTTATGTGAGGCCATGTGTCAGCCGTTTGCTCCAGCTAGTGCTGGGGGAGAAGGCCTTGCACGTTTGAGAGGTGCTGCATCTATAGGAGTATTTGGAAATATAAAGAAGATAAAAAGCAAACAGAAAAAGAAAAACACAAATAATCGCATCACCGTGTGTTGCATTCAGAGAAGTCATATATTAGTCATGTTTTTGTGTGTGCTAACTTGTCAAGGAGAGCTGTTTAAGGTGGCAAATAGTCCCTGTAATTTCATCATAATTGAAGACATTTGTTATCGAATTGATGTGATTTTACCAGGATAATTATATCATGATAAACTGGAGTCATTGTGATTTGTGACCTTCGCTTATGCATGAGGATTGCAAATTAAGATGATAAATGCTGCAGGGGTCACAGGTGCTGGGGAAGTGAAGTTTGTTGGCACATGGGATCATGCCACCTTCTGATGAGTGTTTACCTTTCACTAAATAGGCTGCTTAGCTCAAATTAAAAAAAAAAATCAGAATACCATTTGGCTGGAAAACAACATCAATATGAAAATATGTTTGACTAGAAAGAGAGAGTTAAAAACAAATAATCCAGATGAGAATTGGTGGGGCACTGAGAATTATGTGAGTTATTTTGATGGTAGTTTCACATATGCCTGTATAAGTGCAAGTTTCTTCTAGTTTCTTCTAGTGGGACAGCCTGAGTAAAGGGAAATGATCAGTTAAATGACAAACGATCTCCTGTACGCTCAAACACAGCAGCAAAATCTGGTAACTGGGAAAAAGTGACATGTTACCTTTAATCCCAGGAAAAAAATATCCAAGGATTAGAACTTGAAGACAAAAAGGCAATGACGCTTTGGAGGATGAATTTAGAGGACAGAGAAGGGGAAGTTTGCTTTTTTTTTTTTTTTTTCAGGAAGACCCAGAGTACGTTAAGCCTTGAAGCAAACATTTTAGATTCTGAAAAGAAAGGGTATAGCAATGGAAGCCTAAATCAGATTTCCTTATAGGTCTGAAAGGAATATAAGACAGGGGTAAAACTGTACTTGCAGCGCTTGCTTTCCATAGTAAATCTATTTTCCTTAATATTGATGACAAGCAGGTCATACCATGTGTTGGAAAAGCTCATTTTCTGTTACTGCATTCCAAGGCCAATAATTTAGCACCCGCAATTGGGCTTGCTGGAAATCATGACTAGGAACTGGTCACCTAGGTGAAGACTAGCTGGACTGCAGGTCCCTTCCCAAAGGGGTGTAAGTGGAACCGATACTTGAGAGCACGATGCCAGGAGAATTGTAAAATGATACCTGGATACTTTACCTTGAGAACTATGATGAACATTCAGAATACAAATGGAAATCTTTGTTTCATTTTTATATTTTAAAGAATATAAAGTCATGTTTGATATATTTAAAGGATTGACTACCAAGGGAAATTTCAAATACTAAAATTTTGAGATATACCTAAGCTTGAGATAGACCATATCATTCTTTCTTGGTCTGAAAAAAAAAACAAATTAGAGACTGCAATAATGTTTTAACTAAGCTATTATTTCAGCTCAGACCTTAGGAGTCTTAAATTCTATTATGTTTGTTGTTGTTGTTATCACTGCTGCACTTAAAAACTTCTGCTTTGATCATGTACACACTGTATGAACATCTCCAAATAAAATAAAAGCAAAAAATGAAAACATGGTAAGCAGAAACTGTACACTCCACTGTGTTAAGTGTTTCATTGAAATGAGTCTGCTAAGCAGAATAATGCCTTATTTGAAGCTTTTCTATAGAAAAGCTAGATTTTTAGTTGTGGACTGTAATGGCTTTGTTTAATATGCCTACTCCCTAAAGCTATTAGCATTTCAGTTGAAGAGCTTCTGTTGGTCTTCAGTAGAAATAAAAGTTGAATATATGAGCTGCATTTGCTGTAGGCATATAGCTTTTTTGAAAAGGCATGAGCAACTGGAATAGAAATAGGATAAAGTGTGTGGGTTAAGCTTTCAGGAGCTTAAAGAGAAACTACACAGAAGACATACAGATCAGCCTTTGAAGCACTCCATATCATATCCTCTTAATTGCAGTTAATTCATCTGTTCTACTGTTTTATACATATATTTATATATTTATTTATTACCTTGACTTACACTGCAGTTTTCCTTGGAAAGACTAATATGCTAACATCTGAAACTGCTGAGTTACATTGATAAGGCCTAATTAAAGCTCATGTGTTGAATTTTAATTTGATTAACTTGAAAACTTCTCATTTTCTGATCTGCTGTTTATAACCTTTTTTTAATTTCAGTTTTGGAAAAGGTCAATTATAAATTTTTAAAAGCCAAGAGCATTTTAAGAATATGTAGAGTAAGGCTTCAGTTGATTGAAAGTGACATAAACAAGAAAACTGTAATGACACTTAAATATATGTCACACCCCATTAAATACATAATGTGGTCTTCAAAACCCTACAGCCAAATAGCAGCTCAACTTGGAAATCATTACTGGAAGTGTCCATTTGATCTTCAAAAGCAATTATTATAATTTTGTAATTTTAAAAAATTTTTGGGGAAACTTTCTGCCTTGTTGGTAATGTCGAGGCAGATTAGTATGGACCTATTTAGTGGCTTTTTGCATATCCTCCAAAAGATATCTCAACCACTGGATGTTGTGGGAAGGTACATGCATTACAAATGTCCACTTCATATGTATTACTTAGCATGTCATAATTTATTTTAGTGTTGGGTTAAGCAGAAAACCTCGGTATTTCTGAAAGATAATGAAGATGAGGGAGATAGATAGGGAGACAGACAGAGGCAGTCTCTGTCTTTTACCTCAGATTTTTTTCTTTTTGTTCTTCCTAAAGGCTAAGATGTAACAGGAGCTGTTCCTCCGTCATCCAGTATGGACCTGTGAATAACCTGTATGTCAAAGCATCATACATACAGTCTTTTAATTTATAAAAGGTATAAAAAGACCTGTAAACCTGTAAAGGTATTCACCCTCTCCCAAAAGAAGACAAATATTTAACAGTTTTTCCTTGGCATCTTCAACTCCCACCAAAGAAACTAGAAGTGAGGCAACCTGTTTAGACTGTTGTAAATGGTTATAGTTTCTAGCTTTCTTTATGTCCAACTTCTCCCATTTTTCCTCCAGGCTATCATGGCTCAGCTCCCCCAGGAGGAGAAGGCTAAAATTGCTGAGCAGGTGGAGATATTCCATCAAGAAAAGAGCAAACTGGACGCCGAGGTAGCCAAGTGGGATGACAGCGGTAATGACATCATTGTGCTGGCAAAGCAGATGTGCATGATTATGATGGAAATGACAGATTTTACTAGGTAAGGACAAAATAATCCATGCTGGGGGCTTCAGACATCCTGCATCTTTCCATTAGGTTGCAGGTTAGACCTTGATGAGGTGATGTGCTGTGTTTTGGGGTACCTACAGCCAGACATCCCACTTCATATGTAATGGGATGGTTAGTATGGTTCTCTACACGTGGGATATATCTCTCTATATCTCTGGATATTTCACCACGTGGGATTAAGTCTAAGAGGTTTTTGTTTTATTTGCAGATCCATCTTATCATCTGGAGCGTTAGTGGCAAAGATAGTCTGTGACCTTACAGATGCTTAGCTGACATTTCATTTAGTTCCCATCTAAATGCATGTGCTTCTCTGAACTTTCAACATTTCAACACAATTTGTGTCAATCAAAAATAATGGCGTAACTATTTATATCATATTTGAAGACTGAATTTCTTTCAAAAAAAATCTCAAAGTAAATGAAACTGGTTTAATCTAACACTAGATTCAAGTCATTAATTAATTATTTTTGCTTTCTTTTTTTTCTATTAATCCCGTCCTCACTTCTGATTGCAATGTGTCTAAAGGCAGTTCATTAATGGTATCATATAAAGAGAATTATTTTATTTAAATATACTTGTACTGTTAATCATACTAGAAAGAACATTTTACAAGATTCTTTGAATTAGTGTTTATTTTTAACAATGGTTCAAAAAGATAATTTTTGGTATTAATGGTATTAATTATATAAATCAAAGTATGATTAGAGATAAAACTAGACAAATATCTTCATATTTTTCTTCAGAATTAATATAAGACATACTCATATCTTGTGTCTGGAACCTTCAACTCACCTCAGAGAAAATTTCTGCGTTAATAATATCAAATTTGCATATACAAAATATGAATGTATACAAATATCATTAATTTACAAATAACTTGAATATTTACACTTATATAGGTAGTAAACTGCTATAGGAAACTGCAAACAGTTTTATACATTTATAAATTAAATGTTAATGGAAGAAGCTTTGCTTTTACTTTACTGCTACAGGTATTTCTGGATAATTAGTCTCTCAGTTTACTCATTTTTTCTCAGTTTCTGCTTTTATAGTTATTCTTTCAGCAGTGGAATCATTGGTCATGTATAGTGAACAGCAGTGCACAACTTCCCGCAGAGATCTGTTTTAGAGACAGTCTTATTTACCTTTATAGACTAGTCTTTGTGTCTCTTATCTATCCAAAAACAGTGAAAAATTGCCCAAGCAGTGTCATCATTTCACAGAAGTAGGAAATAATGTCCTAAAGTACCATCACAGAATATACAAGACTCTCTGCAACATCCTTGACAACCTTTGATACATTAAGATTTGAAAGGAAAGTTTTGTAATTATATTTTCTTTCATTAAAAAAACAGTACTAATATGTGAATGAGAGAAAACCACTGTCACATTTGGGTTTAAAAGAAAAAGAAAGTGCACCTCTGCCAATGTCAGATTCAATAAAAACTTATTAGAAATATTCCATTAAAAGCAGAACAAAGCCCTTCCCACCTTTTGGGCTAACTGTAACCTCAGAATAGAATAGTTTTTCAAATGTATGGAATTTGTAACAGTTGGATGTGCTGATATGCTGACATAATTAATGTAAAGGCATGTAAGGTCAGTATTAAGGATATCTCTTATAGTTTAAGTTCAGAAAAAGTGGGATACTTCTGTTTGATGTGGAAATGAGAGGAAAAAAAGAAGCAAATGGAAATACATTTACATGTATTCTTTGTAGCAGTAGAGCTGAAAGAAATAACAATGCTCTTTCAAACATAAACTGTTGTCATTAGAAAAATGCCTTCAGGCTTAGGTTAAAAAAGACTAAGTTTGGGCAGCTCTCTATTTTCCCTCCAAGTTGTCTGAAGATGCCTTTTTTTTTCCAAGCAATATGAAAAAAAAATCATCGTGCTTCCAACTGGGACGTGCTTGTGAGCAATGGTAAAAGTATTAGAACTAGAGTTGGAGTTTTGATTCTGAAAGAAACCCAGGAAAATCTGCAGTGACTTTTTGCTTCCTTTTAATACACATTTTGTTAACTTTATTGATTAAAATTAGAGTTCTGTGCATCATCTTACAAGTAATTGTGAAAGATCAGTCTTGAAGCTAATTATGCAGGGTTTATGCCTAACAGGATTATGCTTCAATTATCTTTGTTGCTAAAAGAGCTA
>NW_010585977.1:40692-66538 GCF_000705375.1 Tinamus guttatus | reverse complement strand
GGCTTAGTCTAAGCACTGGCCTGGGAACAACATAATTTTTCAAAAGTTGTGTAATCCAGAAAGAATGTTGGCTTAATGAGCACTTAAAAATGCATATACGATTACATATAGTTCATGTACTTGAAGGTGCCATCAAACTAAATTGCTAGTGAGGCATTTTGTAAGAGAGAGGAAATACAGCAGACCGATTTCTTAATCAAGCTGTGCCATAACAAGCAGTTAAAAGGTGAAGTCGCAGTAAATTAAGACTGTGTTCGTGTTGCTGCTTTAAAATCAAGTGCTTAGCAGGGTCACTAAAATTGTTTCCTTGCGTGATTTAATTAGATTTTGCATAACCGTATCGTATTTCACAGGGGTAAAGGCCCGCTGAAGAATACATCGGACGTCATTAACGCAGCCAAGAAGATCGCAGAGGCAGGATCTAGGATGGACAAACTGGCTCGGGCTGTAGCTGATCAGGTAACAGTGAAAAGAAACAGCAGGAGAATACAATTCCTGCTAGCCATTTTCCCAAGAAAAGGATATCTGCTGATAGAAGACTACCTGGCTCTGATCCACCTATTACATACAGGTTGTGTATGAGAGGTAAATCCATTTGTGGGTTTATTTATTTATTTATTTATTTATTTTTGATGGGCTCAGAAAGTCCAAGTGAGTCTCTTGGATCCTCTTGACCTGTGCCATACTCTTGCTCCTCGACCCATGGGACTATGTGGAGGGATCTGCAGGTGTGAGAGCACCTGAGAGTTTGATGTGCTGTTGCAGGAAACCTAGGGCTCCTCATGCTTCACTAGCTCTTTCTTCTGGCAGATTCCCTTGATACTGCACTTTTCCGTTTCAGGATTTTCTGCTCCTTGTCCTGTCCTGTGAATGGGGTAGTACTGTGCTCTGTATCACCTCTGTATCACCCCCTGCCGCTGTTTACAGTCCTCTTCTTAACAGAGATGACTGGATTGTGTCTCCTCCTGGGTAGTTTTCCCACTAAGAAGTGCAGGTCACAACGGGGAAGATGAACTTGCCATATTCAGCCCTAGGCTGCACTTCAGACTACCTTACCTATCCATTGGAGAGCAAGAGAAAGCATCACATATGAGTAAAAACTCATGAGTAAAACAAGCCCAAACTGTGAGTGTGGGGACCTCACTTCAGACTTTATGTAGAAAATGTTTCTATACATACTTCCTGTGCAGCCTTTGGGACCTTGGATCATCCACCACTGATTGCACAGTGTTTTACAGTGGTTTCAGTGCTGAGTTCCTCTCTTATCATTTATTCATCAGCATCAATCCTTGCCTTTCTACAGTTTCTTTCCTTTCACTGGCATCAGGAGAAAGTTAGCTGGAGGTAGGAATAATAAACAGTAAAATCACTATAAGGACAGAGTGCATGTTTTAGTGCTTCAGCTTCAATGATTTTTTGCACAACTTTGGAGACACTCATGCAATATAAACTTTTTATGGACCATTGCATTGTTCATTACTGTTCCAGTGAGAAAGATCCTACATTTTAATTCCCTCCAAGGTACTTGTATTTAAAGCCTTGTCAACTCCCTGTAGGTATTACTTTATAGTTCATTTCTTTCAATTCATAGGCTTAAGAGCAGGGTAAATATTTCTGTATTAAATTATCAGAGGTAGAGAGAAGAGGTCTTTTAGCGATTCATGCTCGAAAGATGCAGGAACTGTCTGAGATAGACATTATGGCACTGTCACAAGTAAAGAAAAGATTAAACTAACAGCCACAGTGAACCTTCAGCCCTTGTTTATTGTTAGTTTAAAAGGGAGAGGAAAAAGCAAAGTGACTGTCTGCAGGGTTATAGATGACAGTGTATGCAATATTTCACCACAAATGTCTTCCCTACCTGCCTTCACTGTGAGAGCAGCCATTTCACATCAAAGGTTTGGGCACTGTTGACTCATGTGTTTAAGTCCTTTGATAATATTTTGCTCTACCAATGAAAATAGAGCATAAACTTTTTAAGATCCATAAAAGACATAGTTAGAAGTCCCTAAATCTTTGGTCTCTGTTGTAATACACTCAAAGAACATTGTCAGTGATGCTTTGTTGGATAGCACTTGCTATCCAGCACTTGCTAGAGAGGTGCTGTTAGCACTGCAATCTGTTAGCTGAGTTTTGTCAGAGTGAGTTATTGAGTCTTGCTCTCCTGGGGCAAGAATTGGGACATAACTGTTAATGACACAGTTTCTATTAAGTGTTTAAAATGGTACAGGACCATAGATAGACTTCACTCTAGGACAAAGAAGCATCGCTTAGATGTGCAAAGAGACCACTGGGTTCTTGTGATGGGTTTCAATACTGATGGCATCTCCTGAAAGACCCTGGAATACGTCACTCATATTACAGTAAATAATTTCCTTCTAGCACAGACTAACATATTCATATATCAACAATAAGCCTGCCAAACCTGTGGGGATCAACCAGGCAACCTCCCCTTTTGTGTCTTGAGTTTTTAATGTATCTTTATGGGCCTGGCTTCTGCCAAGTCTGAGGCAGGGTCGTGTCGCCCAAAAGTCTGCACAAATGCCAGGGAAGCTGGTGTGCTATTCAGGTGTTGGCAGAGCCGGTCTGATTGTTGCTGAAGCTATTTTGAACTGGGTCTATTTGGACTTTAAGTGGCTTGTATTGTATCTTAACTTGGATGCTCACCAGGTGCCTTGAAATCACCCAAGATGGTTCACATACTGCCACCATCTCCTCTGGATAATAAGAAGTGTGCAAGCTCAAGTACCTATGTCAAATATGTCTTTCCTTTGCAGTGCCCCGACTCAGCCTGCAAGCAGGACCTGCTCGCCTACCTGCAACGCATTGCCCTCTATTGCCACCAGCTCAACATCTGCAGTAAGGTGAAGGCAGAAGTTCAGAACCTGGGAGGAGAACTCATTGTGTCAGGGGTAAGCTGGTATTTGTATTTAGCAGTTTATGTTTCCCATTGTAGCACTTGAAAGGGAGAATTTCTGATGACAATAATGTACAAAACACAAATATAGCGATTCATAAGCAGGCTTTTTAAAATGTTATCACCATTATTCCAGACCTTACAATAACTTTTGTAGTGCAATTTGATTTTCCAATTACCCTTTGTTTATACTAACCTTGTAAAATCTTCATTCTCCTAAAAGAAAAGTAATTTCATAGCCTAGAAAGCCGTTGCCATGCGGTGAATATTATAATTATTTGGAGCTTTTGTATATTTGCTCATTATAAATCTTCTTTCTTTTGTTAGTACTGGTAATTTCCTTCCTCTATGCAGAAGCCAGCTCCGTATGAAGTGTATATTGTTAAGATGATGATGACTAATGGGATTTCATTCACTCAGGTTCCAATGCACACTAGGTTTAGCAAAAACACTGGAAGGCCAGCCAAATATTTTAATTTCTGGTGCACGTGCTGTTTCCAAATACAATTGCCAAGCTCAGTGATTATTTCCTGTAATTCCCATTCAGTTATTTCAGTTATTTTCAATGAATACTGCAAACATTTTACACACAATTCCTTTTTTTTTTTTCCTAAAGAAATAAAGGCAGGAATGTGCAGCAGCAGTCATATGCTAAACAGTGATTTTTTTTTGCATTTTAAAATTATTTTTTTCCCTTCTCCTAATGCTGGGCTCTGTGCCTCTGGGAGATAACTAGAACCACATAGTAGCAATGGCTGCTTTTCATGATTTAACTAATCACCCTAGAATTAGCCCCATTACACCTTGGTTATCTTCTAACTTACATGCAGACCATATGCATATTTGATGCATAGTATCATAGTTTCACTCTCCTGATTGTATTTTCAAGATGAGAGTGATATGAGAAACCTAAGATATGTGAAACAAGACTGTTTGCAAATGCCATTTGGAAAAAGCACCCTTTCATTGTTTAAGCCCAATCAAGTACGAAACTTGTTAGGACGACTTGTGCCCTCCATTTCATCCATAACATCCCCCAGTGAAATCACTGGCCTTCCACAGACATACCAGAAAATAGAGGAAATGTTCTCAACTACATAATGTTTGGATTTTTTTTTTTTTGTGCAGCGGAATAGAAGGTCTTAAATATTTGCCAGGCTTTCTTAGATCAAACATTCTGAAGTTGCATATGCAATCGTAGGAGGAGCGGCTTAAATGTTCCTGTATCTATCCTGCAATTGGTCTTCACTTCTTGACATATGTACCTGTATAATTTTAACACCTTGATCTTCCCACAGCAATGAAAAGTGCTCTTCCATTTTCCTGGTATTAATGGAGTGATCTGTCCTTGTATCCTGACAGCTGTGCTACATAGTAAATGCTATGATCTTTTCTTATCTATTGCCATCTGGGCCCAGCTTTTCATACCCATTGAGTTTTCATATTCATCTCTCTACAGCAGTTACCAAATCAGTGCTTCTATCAGCTTGGCTTTTGTGGTTGTGTGTATTTCTTTTTCAAGTCTCTTTATTCAGTGTGTGTGGATGCTGAATAAGCCATTGTGAATCTCTAGCATCTATTTGTTACTGGAACATCACCATCCGTTGTGAAATTTAAGTGGCCGAAGCGCTTGACTTCATCGTTTCCAGTCTGGCATTGTTAGCATCTGCTGCTTCCCAGGCTTCATCACCATTGTGTTTTTGTTTGGTTGGATTTCTTGTGCTCAGACACAGCCAAAGGCAAAACTGACTTCAATCCTAGAAATTGAGTCTGTTCTAAAGGCTCGATAATACTGCCATCTAGAAAAGTTTAAGATTGTCCAGCTAATTCCTTCTGCTGTTACCGTGAGCTGGCTAAAGGACATGATATTGAAAGTTGAACCATTATGCATCCCTTTCTGAGACCTTTTTCTTGTACCTTTGTGTAACACAAATAGTGCAATGCTTTCCTGGTAGTGTGTCCCAAGCTGTATATCTTCAAAGTGCTGGGTACTGTATGCTCCTTTGCTATCCAGACATGTGGTATCCAAGTGCACGTCTACATCTGCTTGTCTACTTGCTGCTTCTGCTTCCATCTTCTTCTTCATTTTCTCTTGGATAGCCAGTTACAAATAAGCAGTATTTTATTTGCATTAAAATGAAATACCATTATTTGCAACCTGCATACAGTACAATGTTAGAAGTACAACAGAAATCCAGAATTCAAGCTTCCAAAGCTATAATTATTGAAGTAAGCTTGTGTGAACGCATTATGTTTAAAAGTGTTTTGATGTAGATATCAAGGACTAGGATGACTATTACTTTAATTTATTTCTCTATTTACGAAGAACCGCAGTATAATTCTGACTATTCTCATCCAGAAGATCAGTTATGATCCAGAACTATTATGGGGAATACAACCTCTGTTTGAATTTCTGCATTATTAAGAACATTAATCCATATTTCTGAATGTATGTATGTATATATATGTAAGTATGGACAAATGTATATTCATGTATGAAGGAAAGAGACATAAAACGAATTAGAATCTAAAAGACAGATGCAAGTCACTCCACAACAACCATAGTTCTAGTCTGTCAGAGAAAAACGTGTTACAACAGCTTCAAAAATTTGGGGTATAACATAAAATGTGGTGGTGAATATCTTTTGGTTAAACCTCCTCTTTCTGTTTGTTTGTTTTCTGCAAGATTCAGTAGTTCAGTATACTTCAACATTGAATATAAGCATAGAGTTGATCTTTGCTTCTCTCCTCTATAGATTGATATGACATTAACATAAGCATACGCAAAGGCTCTTTTTGGCATCATTGATTTTGCTGCAAATAGAAAACAAGTCAGAAAGTAAAATAAAATTTGAAATCCTGAAGAGGAAATTATTGCATTAAAAAAGACAACCTGCTGGGTTTTTTTTACCTTTCTTTCTTCCATTATTTTTCCTCTTGTACTTTCTCTCCTTTGATCTTTCCCATCCAATTCCCTACATGCAATTAATAAAATTATTTTCCCCAGATAACTAAGATCTGGCAACTGAGATTAGCGTAAGTCAGCGTAACCTCAGTAATAGCAATGGAGCAAGGCCAATTTAGACAATCTGTTGCTTTGACCCTTTGTATGTGTTGCAATGTGAGATTCAATCTTTGTCTTCCATTTGAGATTTGAAAAATAAAGGAAGGAAAATCCATATGATATATGTCCCTGTATGAGAAGTCTTGTAAACTTGAAGAAGACTTTAGGGAAGGAAGTAAAATGAAAGGTGATAGGAGGAAGTAATAGAAAAAAAACTACAAAAGATTTTAAATCTTTCTAATCTGTATGATCAATATCCTGGTTCCTAGTAATGTGTTTTTGACCTTGCTCCATAAACATAGATGTTTCTATAATATTAAATTTGAATATTCAATTTCTAATTCCCTGCTAACAATAAACACCCTCAGCTAATATAATCACAGACTAAAAGCGCGCCAAAATCATTTTCTTTGTTTTTTTGCCTTTGTTTATTTAATGCAATGTGTATTTGCTCCATAGTCAGTTGTACCATTGTATTGGAATGAATTTGCTGAAGTGCTGAGCATATGCTACTCCCCGTGAAGTAAATGCCATTTACATATACTTAGCACATGCTAATAGGTCGTCTTTTTCTGGTAGTTACTTTTGCTGAAAAGAGCTGGCTTGAACCATGACATCTGCATTTGGAGCAAAATTCAGACTTCTGTTAGTCTAACTAAAACAGACTTCTGCTATTTTTTAGCATTCCTGTCTGACTCTGTCATTCGCAAAACCATTACAATAAAATAGGTTTATATATTCATTTCTTGCCCTAGAGTAAATATCCTCTTTGTTGCTGCTCTGAAGCTGATGGGCATTTGCCTACTGCCCATTCAGGCCGTGAGCTTGCATTTTTTTTTAATTGTTGTTTATGGTAGGAGCTTTCCCCAAGTGTTTCCTGCAGGATTATATTAACAAGAATAAGGCCATCCCTTACCTAAGGCAGTCCCCTACCATTTTCAGGTTTGATTCAGAACTACTTAACCCTTTTCACAGCAGATTTGTCCAAAGAGGCCTAAATTTCTAAACCAGCCAGATATGCAATGTCAAGCAGAGTAGCAGCCATGTTTCTTTGAACACAGCCTGAAAATGTTGCATTGATTACCCAAGCCAACTCCACACATATGCTTTGACCCTTTCCGTTTTCAATTATTTTCAAAAACCCATTTATCTTAGTGCAGTCATATCAACTGCCATCATTCTAGGAGAAAGATTCTTGTAATTTTGAATGTGCCAACAGTTTAGTTAAGACTTTGTCTTAACATTGGACTCTTGGTTAATTTAAGTGTAGACTTATGGGGCTATGGGGGGGGGGGTAAAATGTCTGGGGCCACCCCACTAACTTTGTCCAAGGTGGCATGAGTTGGAGTGTGAGGAAGTACCAAAATTGAACTTCCCATTAACCATGGCCTGGGATGTTGGATGTGTAAAAAGAGTAAAATATATGAGATGTTGCAAAATTGCTCTCTGTATACTTATTCTTTGCCTGTGATTAAAGTGAGGCAATGGGAAAGAGCTAGTCCTCATCCAAAAAAGAACGAATCTCTTGATATTTATCGCAGAATAACAGTGTGCAACTAGCAGCTGCTGCACATAAGTGAGCAGACAGCTTCCTTACCAGTCCTGTCCCTGCTTCCTACACCTAGTAATACAAAATGGCTTAAGTGGCACACCTTTCTTTTTCTCCAATTGCACACTTATGTTTTCATTTAAGGTGGAATTACACTAAGCTACGTGGCCTGTGAAGGAAAGTATGTGTACAGACAGCCCAGTATAGAGTTACTGCTTATGAACACTTAAGTGATCAGAGAGTCTTCTAATGAAGTGAGCTAATTTGGAGTTTACCTGTTATTAAAAACAAGTAAGACTGTCTCACTGAATCTGCAATAAGGGCCTGTACACTAGCAGTCATTTAAGAACAGCTGATGTGGTATTTCATTCCCTTGGATTAGGAAGCCCTGCTTTTCTTGGCTTTGCTTAGCTTGAAATAGCCAATCAGAGAGTACCTTTTCATTTTAAATTCTTAAGATATAGTGGGTTTTAAATATATATGTATGCAGGTAAATAATGTGATCTACTTCCTCCTGAATTTAACATTATGTAAAAGGAAATTTGCTGAAGAGGGAGTTGGCAAATTGGCAGGACTGTCAGATTGCTTTTATCTGAGATCCTTAGGAGTTCCAAAGGTTACTCCTGTTATCCAGCTAGCAAGAGTAGAGGCTTCACTATTGAATTGTAATCAAAGTGGAAGAATGGTGCATTAAGTAAGCACATGGAAAGAACCTGATAAAGCAGGATTTTTAGACGTTATGGGGCTGAACTGCCTAGATTGGCAGGATGATAATGTTTAAGGGGAAAAAAAAAAAGAAGAGTTTAGTCACATACTTTTTCAAACAATGGGTTTTGAAAAGAAATGTATGTATGATCAACTTTTAAACTGCACCAGCTTTTCTGGTTGTACTTAGTGATTAAGAGATGTTGCTAATAGAAGTCTTATGTTTCGTCTGTTAGTAATTCAGTTTGCTTTGTGCTGCAAAGAGGAGCAGGTATTTTTAAATAATGCTTTCTTTCATATTCCCTGGACAGTTAGTGCTCAAATAGCTTCAAACCACAGAGAAAAGATACAGTGCTATATCTAAGCTTTTACATCCTTGGAAGACTAGGCTTTGTTTTACAATAACACATGGTAAATGAGTGTAACCTAAGTGATATGTACTCAGATTCGTAAAGGGGAGGTGAAAGATGGACCAGATGCTAAGCAGAAAATTGCTTAGGAGTATTATTTGAAGTATGTGTTTTTTTTTATTCGGGTATTTATTTATTTATTTATTGCAATTTGAGTTTCCTTTCTGCCCTTTTTTTAAAAAATGCAGTTGTTTCCGGAAAACCGGCAAAAAAAAAAAAAAAAAAATTATTTTTATTCTCAGTGTTAGGAGAGCTTATATGCCAGGGAAGCACCTAGGAATCTGCTCATGTGTATACGCAAGGAAACACATGAAAATATTCTTACATGAGCACCATGAAAATAAAGTTATGTGAGATGGAAGTGGTAGAAAAAGATTTGTTCAAGATGCGGTAGCTGGTATGGAGTTCTGTTTTGAGGCTTGGAATCAACACACTAGGTGAAGGAAAGGAGTAGGGAAATACCAAGGAATTAAGCTAAGGAACCTGAAAGATGAGACATAAAGGGCTCCGATGAAGTAAAAGCCAAAATCCAAATCAAGATGGGGATATGAAGTCAAAGACTTGTAGTGATGGGAAAAGACTAGGAGAAAATCTGGACCATAATTTTGTCAGGATTCTGTCACAGTCTCAATCCCCTGTTACAGTAAAACAAGCAAGGACAGAAAAAAGTCCTTATTTTGACTTTGAAGTTACCAGAGTAAAAAGGCAACTTCTGGGGCAGAAAGGTTGGGGCTAGATGTGAAAGCATGGAATTTCCATGATTTACATTGCAGACTTGGCTACAGCTTATATCATCTGCTTTGGAAGAAATTAAAGTAAAAAATACAGGCAGATAACTCAACTGCGGCTTTTGAAATGGGGGTATATTTATATAACCTCTCTATATATCTTTGGATGTGTGCAGACATGTACATTTATAACGATATGTGAGGCAGAAATAAAGTTATAGTAAGTGTACTTTTTCTTCCAAAATATGTGACTTCACAGTGCACATGACACAGAAATACAAAGGGTTCATTAAGCCTTTATTCAAGACAAAGTGTACTTCTCCATTTGGGGCTAATATGGGAGTCTCCCATTCATGCTGGCTCAAGATACATCCTTCAATACACTGTCCAAGAAAGAAAGTGTTTGGTGAGGTGGTACCATAAAAAATTTAGCAGCCTGACACTGGGTCAGCTTAATGCTCCTAAAGGATAAAGGCATCTTTGAGTTATGTGCGTTAATCAAAATGAGTGCTGATAAAATTCTTAATGGTAATATATTGATTATATATGATGTATTTTATAGGAGCCTTCTTAGGCCTTTCTGAATGCCAAGAGAGTGAGGAATTCCTAATTAGTCTATGAAACAATCCAAGAAGGAATAAAAGGAATAAATACATGTGCAATGACTCTAAAGCTAACTGACCGCAGCTCTCCCACTTATATAGCAAGGATATATTTCAGGATATGAAGTTTTCCCAAGCATGGTAGTGCAGGACATGAGCCTGGAGATGTTGTGGAATTTCCATCCATGGGAGTTTTCAAGATCCTGTTAGGCAAAGCAACCAACCCACTTCTAGCAGGCAGTTACAAGAGACCTCCAGAGGTCCTGTAAAAGAGACCTCCTTCAAGCACCATTTCAATAGTACTGGGATTCAGCTAAGTGAAGGATCACCACAGGATCCTATTTCTACACAAGGTTTTGTGAGTACACAAGGTTTTGACTTTATAATGGTTGTTGGATTGGACAATTGGGAAACCCATCGACATCTGGTGCTGGAGGTGGAGAATAGCAAAGGAAAGTTGGGAAAGGTTTTTTGATACTAGATCTTCAAATCTGGCCAGTGAAAGTGGACTAGTTGGTGAAGAGAGTGCATATTATGTAAGCAAAAGTAGATGAATGCCATGTAAAATATAGCTGAAAATTTCAATGGGCTAGTGTTGCTATCAAACTTAATTTCAGATATTTTTTTGGGCAGGGGGGAGGCTCAGGTATTGACTTTTTTCTGAAGGCACGTTTTTGTTACAAGACTATTTACAGGAACATGCAAGTTAAAGAGATCTATCTCACTCATATTTATATACACACATAAACACACACATACATAAAACAAATAGATACTGCAAAAATCGAAAGACGCTGTCCAGAATTTCATTTGCAAAACAAAGTGACACTTTTGTTTTTATTTGGATATATTCATGGAAACAAGAAACACACATCCCCTTCACATGCCTAGATTTAGTAGGTTAAAAGTTGGACAGGTCCGCCTTTTATCTTCATTAAGTATTTTTGGCTTGAGGGAATGTGTTTTGTGCTTTATCAGGTAACAAATATTCATGAATTTCTGCAGATTGCACTTACTGAAGTTTCTCTTCAGAAGAGCATTCTGCAAATAAAGGAATTTCTGATAAAGAGTTAAACCATTTAACTTGGGAACAAAGAAATATGTTATGGCTTCAAGATTGAGTCTTGAAACAAATATGATAATAAGAGGTTTGAGATTTGAGGGAAATACTAATGTGTGTGCCTCACTATATATTCTACTTATTTTAAATCTAGTAACTACTTTAAATTCAAAGCTTTCCAGCTCCTCCAGTAACTGTGGTTTCTGTCGAAACTGTTTTCAAAACCCGCCTGGATGGCCTGTGATTCTGTGATTTCAGGCCAGGCTGAAGGAGGGGACAGAAGGAAGGGAGTAGTATTTATGAATGCTTTCGGCTCTTAAATTGCCCCAGTTCTGCAATAACTAGCAAGACTTGGAGACCCCTCTAATATGGAATGGCTGGTCATAGTCCCAAAGGAGATGACTCGCATTCCCTTCTTTCCCTGTCTTCCTTTACAGGAGTGGTTTGGGACCAAGTTTCAACATTTTGTATTAATTAGGAATTCCTTTCCTTGCCACCATGGCAGTCTCAGTTGCCCATCTTATATCCTTAGTGTACAGCATAGAGCATTTACTAATAAATATATCCCAGGACTTTAAAAAATAAAAATAGATTTGCTTCTCTTGCATGGGAATGTAGAAAACTGAAGTTAAATACTGACAGATTTAATACACAATAGGAGATTTGGGACTGAGTTTATTACACAGAAGTTAATATTTTAGTTCTCCCGATTACTTCACTTCCTGATCTTGATAGTGGTGAGCGCTACTAAAGTACTATTGGATAATGTTTTTACTGATATTAAAACAACCTCAGTTAAGACTCATCAATTTCTTTCACTTTAATTGTATTTCTTGACAACCTGAGTTGCAGATGAGTAGCACACACACGCACACACACGCACACACACAGAAATGCATACAAAATGCCATACCCTCAAGGGAAAACAACAATTTTTCCAGACTGAGTTGAATCCATTGCAAATACTCAACAAAAGAGCTTACAGTGAAATATTTAATAAAGCTCACAATAGGAATGTATTTCCATTGAATGCTGGAGGTAATAACCTAGAGGAAGAGATCAGACTGGATAAAGAAGGTTCAAAATTGTCTTGTATTTTTTATGTCTGGATTATTATTATCATCATCATTATTGTATAATTTATTTTCTATGAACCTTGTAAGAGTAAAGGAAAAGTGTGTCTGTCCTTACATGATGTAATTAGTCTTGAAGCAGCTGCATCAACAAGAGTATTATGTTTTGTATGTTGTAGCGAAGACATTGATAGGGAATTAATCAAAGTAAAATAATATTCAGCCTTAGAAAAATCAATCCCTGGTATTATCCAGTATTAGATTTCTTGCTGCTGTATTTTAAGATTTTGACTAAATCACCATCAAAATACCTTGTGAACTAGGTTACCAGGTAATTAGTAGTAGTACGAGAAGAAAATGGAGCAAGGCATTCAAGTGGTTTGTCCTAAATCTCATCAGAGACCACATTAGAGCAGAGGCAGAGCATCAATGTCTGATCCAAAATGATCACAGAAATATTTTCATCCTTTTTTCATACCAGCAACTAGATTCAACATGCCTAATGTGAAAAAAGAACAGAGGAGTTGCACGTTTACTGCAAGTCCAATGGGATGTTATTTATTTCACCATTCCTTGGCTATGTCAGGTAATGAGCAGAAAGGATTTTGCTCTTTCCTCCATCCTGTTGACCTACTGCAGCAGTGGGACATGTTTGGGTCAATGTGTTAGACTTTGTGTGTTAGCCTCTCTGACTTTCATGATATGTGTCACGTTGGCATTTTGACATGCCTTGAGTTTGATATTTCTTTTCAAATTACTCTCTCAAATTCTTAAGGTAGCCCCATTTCTACCTTCCTTGGGTTTAGCAGTAACACACTCACTATTCCTGTGTGCCTGATGCTCTTCTCAGCCTTTCACAGTCTTGCAGTTCTCTGTTTTTATAAAGTCACTGGTACCCGAGTAGTATGTGCTCATTCACCCTCATCTGTCCATCATTTTAAGCACATAAGCACTTCAGCGTTTTATCCTGAGGGATCTTTGATGTCAACATGGCCATGTGAACGTGGGCACGTTCTTTTCTTTGGTGGCTAGTGCCTGAGCAAGCGACCACATCAGCTAGTTGCTCTGGGTTTACGTGCCTTTCTGGTGCTATCAGTCTTCGCTTAGGTGATTTAAGGAACTATTTCAGAGCATAGAAGTCTTCATATACTGTCTCTATGCATTTGCTTATATTCATTTAATTAATTTTAGTTATATTCTTTGGAGCACTCGGAAGATTTACCTTCAATGTATATATGTTTTTAAAAGTTTTCAGTTAGTTACATTTTTTCTTTCAAGTAATATGTTCTAGTGTGTGTGTAGACAAATCAGCCTTTTTTCTGCTCTTCCCTTTTTTTTTACTCCTTTTTATCATCTACAAAGACCATGATGAATGGGTCAAAACAAGCCTGCTGATTTGAGTAGGGCTAGCCCAAAATACCTTCTGGGGTACTATCTGTTACCCAATTTATTGAGCTGTTCTTATCATATTATGATAATGGACTCTACCATATTTTTCATCTTGTATTGTTACTAGAGAATATAGCTAGTCATCCTTAGTCTTCCATGTAGCTGTGCTACTTCCATATACTTCTGTCCCAATAAAAGACAAGTTATTTCTCTAAATCTCAGAACTGCTGCTACAGCTGAACTATCTTTCATATTTAAGGATGCATCCTACAAACATTCTCTTAATCAGACTAAGCAAACTTTGTTCGACTTCATAAGATATGGTGGTCACAGGAGAGTTCAAAATACGTTCCTACTTCATTTGGCAAAAACAAGTGTGGTGCAAAAGTCAAGTCATAGGATACCCAATTTGTGAATTAACTGAATTCCATCTAGTGCATTTTACCATAAAAGCCTTTAAATGTTCAATTTTTTCTCATCTCTTTGGCAGAGTAATAGAAATGCATATTAATAAGGAATAGTGTTTACACAGCTGCCAATAAATAATTGGAAATTGGGCCATACTATGGAAAGTCTTTTGACAGCAGGTCATGAATTTTAGAAGAGCATATCACAATCTAATCTTTAATACAAAAGGCACCAAAGATGTTTTTCCTCCCTTCTGTCTTCATACATGCAAATAACTTGAATCCAAGATTAAATAGTGAGAAATCAGCTGGACATGTTTAATTCAATTATGAACTGAAATTCACAGCACCATCGTAGCTTTGCATATGCAGATGCAGCCTAGTTTTGCATTGTGTTCCTGAAGTTGTATTTCATCTCTAACAGCCACCATAGCTCTTCATTTCGTTAACCAGGCTAGCCAAAATGTTCTTTGAGTTTTTAAAAACACAAAAATGCTGGGTGAAAGCAGTATCTTTAGATACTGTAGACTTTACAAAAGTTAAGAAGAAAATATTGACCTCTGTTCTTAGGTGAAGTGGCTGGTACTAGACTTTAGTCAGACACTCTTGCTTTTCATAGCAAGAAATGAGAGGGAAAAAAAAAAAGAGTACACAAACAGAGCAGGGAATACACATTAATCATTAGTAAGACTGAAAAGTGCTTGTGATTAGATTACAATTTACATAATCCGTCTAGCAACAAAAAGCCTAAGCGAAAATGTCAATGTTAACTCTGTATGTTTATAATCCATACTCTTAAGAGAGATTTAAGGAGCATTCACTTTTCATCTTCCAAAGCACAGGATCTTATGCTGCCGTTCTTTACAGATCCTGAGTAGTCCCCTATTCTCTAAGCAGTTTTATTTAATGGAGTCAAGTTTAGCAGCATATACGATTTTATAAATTTTAGTACACAGCTACTTTTTTAAGAAAACAATCAAAATCCCATTGTATAATATGAGTAATTCTGTTTATTCTCAAACCTGCTTTTTCCTAAATTTGTATGATAAATCTCTATTTCCAGTAAACCACAACAAATATCTTATTTCTAGTTTGGGTTCCTAGGAATGAGTCTGGAAAAAAAAAAAAAAAAAAAAAAAAGGCTTCAGCCTCTGAAGTTGTCCTTGTGTAACTACAAGACTGAAAATGTACAATCTTTAAAACTATCACCTCTTTGCAATTTTGTTGATATTTTCTGGAACTTGAAAGTGTACTCCGAAAATAAATGTATGCCCAGAAACTTTATACTTCCCTCACTTGTTCTTTCAGCACAGTCTGCCAGTTTCCCTTTTTCAGTGTGAGAAAAATGTAATTTTCTCCTGACCTTCTTCAAACAGTGATGAAGGTGACCTCGCTGACTTTTTTCAAGCATGTGTCCGGAGGACTGGATTGTATTTTGATATTTATGGATCAAATTCAATACTGATGGACACAGTTGTAATTCCAGTGCTATCCACTGGGATATCAACTGCTAGCAATCTGTGTTTAGCTTTTTAACATGCCATCCTGCTCTCCAAAAAGGCCCACCAAAAATGCCACTCCAAAGCCCATCAGTCAAATTTGGACCCTACCTAATGTCAATCAGCATGTAGTGGGGATAGAGTTTTCTATCCTTTCTGGTTTTCATCAAAAGAGCCTTAATTGGGTAATTTTGACTTTGGCCGTCCAGGCTGTGCTGGGGGAGCAAGCGAGAGGAACAACCAGGTAGCGGGGCTACTCAGCGTGGACGAGCCCCTGCTTCTTGACCAAGCATAGCTCCTTCAGCACCCGCTTTCCTCTGTGCTCACCAATCCGCGACGGCACAGTATTTCGCTTGCTCTCTCTCTCACTCTCTCTTTTCTGTATCTCTCGGAAATCAGACTGGAATTCAGAGCACTTTCACTACCTTTTATGAGGTAGAGTGTGATGTCATAGATGGGGGCAGGGCTAGTCAACTTTCTACCCACCTACCCACCTGTGCTGAGGGAGCTACGCTTGAGAACGGAAGCGGTGACTCCTCGACGGTGAGTAGCCTCCTTGCCAATCTCTGTCGTTAGCGCTCGGGCTCCTTCTGTGGGTGGTGGGAAAATGCCCAAGAAGGTGGGATTGATTAAGTATTTTATTAATACATTCATTTATTTTTAATCAGTTCCTGGGCTGGCGGAATGAATTGCATGCAGTATTATAGTCCTGTGAATGGGGTTTCTTTGCTTTCCTTTCCTGTTGGATCTGCTAGAGTTATTGCATTGCATAAAACAGTGGTCATGTTGCTTTCCAAAAGTGATTATCTTCCCTGGGAGTTAAACAGATCTTTGAATATCATTTATGTTACACTGGGACAAGCCAGGCTCCAATCCCCTTGATCTCAGTTGTTGACTTTGCATTGACTTCATTGCAGCAGGGTTGGGCCATCCACTCTCTAAACTGTCTTGTGATTAAGGAAAGATGGCATTACTTATACATTTATCATTGTCAGCTGGGTATAATATGTGGATAATAATGCCTGTTTTTGCAAGACAGACCTTTTATTTTCTATATTCTCGCTAACTGGTTTTATTTACTCAATGCACAAGGTTCCCGAAGTGATGTGTTGACAATGGGCCAACACTACAACTTATTTTATAAACCAAATAAAGATAAAAAATAGATTATGAAAGATGGGAAATTAGCCAGAGAATTGAATAGAGGTGGCTGAGATTTAACCTTTGAAATTATGTAACAACACTTTTGTTGTTTTCTCTGATATGAACTTGAAGCAGGCAGGGTTATTGCTGTCTAGATTTACTATTTTACTTTAAAGCCCTCCAGTTTTTGCCTGTGTTTCTTGGATTCAAGTATTACTGCTTCACTGTTTTGATATCCCTCAGCATTAAAAAACGAAAAAAAAAAAAAAAAAAGGAAGAAGACAAGATGGACTGCAGGGATCTTCCTTGCTTGTTCTGCCTTTCGGATATCTATTAAAGCTGTCAAGATGTCAGAGCTCTCATACATGAGGGCAGAAGAAGGGTCATATGAAGATTTTGGCCCCTGGGGAGAGCACGGATTTCGCTGTTCTTATTCATTCAAAGCTCTTTTACCAGCTCTGTGTGGGGCCTTGTCAGAGCATAGGGGAAGGTGCTAAAAGGCAGGAACAGGTACTATATAAATCAGAGAGGAAGGGAGTGCAATCACAGCCTTTTCAGCAGAAGCGTTGAGTAGTCTGATTGATGGCACGCTTCTATTTTCAGATGACTAGAGGGCTTTGAGGAACTGGGTGGAGGATGCAGAGCCTTTCGTTTTCTGGCCATGGGCACATGTTGGGTTTGGGTTGGTGGAGACAGATGAACATTCCCTTCTGATGACTCAGGGATGCTCCTTACAACACTGCATAGGAGGCCCCTAACGAAATTCTGGGAGGATGAAGCTTTGGTTTACAGCTATCAATACTTTTACTAATTATTGGTTCCCTTCTCATCAGAGTCATAAAACTAACAAACAAAAAAGACTGAGGGATAAAACATTGGCTCCCCAACTGGTGGCTCTTGAATAACACGTGCAAGGGGTTTTACTAAAACCGCCTGTTCCTTTAGTGAATCACATGTTAGGTCTCCAAATCTACCTTTGCAAAGCCAAGAACTCACGTAGCAAATTTAGCTTCCTTAGCCAAATTTGATCTTTTCAGGAAAAAGAAAGGAAAGCAGAAAAGTCAATTTTAAATCCTTTTGTGGGAAAACTTTATCAGAATTGCTTCTGCTAAGTATGTTTGAGGTTTGTTCTTTTCAGAGGCAAATGCTTTGATGTAAAATTTAATTTAGATTTAAGCACATCCTTTGCTCATGTGTTTACAAAATTATTATTTTGTCCATAATTATTCCCACGTAATGCAGGAGCCTTTAGTTTTTGCACAGAACTGGCAAGGCATAGGGACCAACTGTCCAGTGCTCCTAACCTTACTTTGGTGAAGTAAAAGCGTATTAGTTGTGCAGAAGAGGATTTCTTTTATTTTTTTAAATTTTTTTTTTTTTTTAGAGTGGTACAAGGCCAGGAAGGGGAATTCAGAATTGGTATCATTCAGTAATTGAGGTGAATTAGAGATACAGATCATCACTGGGGGAATAATATGGAACAGAGATATTAGTGTGTTACTTGAAATCCTGAGCAATTTGCTCTCTAAATTTATCTTATAAGATAGGCAAATCAGTAGTGGGCTGGCATATATATAGAGAAAAGACTGTAGGGGGGGGGATATTCAAAATGATATAAACTGTTGTGATAATAAACCTGGAATCTGCCTGTGCCATATCTAATAAATTTTTGGCCATACCGCCGTAGGTTGTGGGTTTGACTGAGTAACTCGGCATTGGAAAAGTGAATAGCCTAGTTTTACATTTACTGATCTAATCCATAAACATCTCCTTTTAAATAATTTCACTGGCAGCTATAATAAAAAAAAAAAAAGAAAAAGAAAAAGGGTTCAAGCTCCCGTACTTTGTACGTCTTTGGATAAAATATGTATTATTTCAACCGCATTGTTTCTTTTACCTTTGTTATTTACATATACATAACTTGAAGTAAAATATGATATAGTCATTCAGCAGGTTTCTTTCAGTGTGTAATATGAAAACTTGTGAAAGCAAATACCTGAGCAGCTTGTTTCAGTATATGCTATTAAAATGAGTTAACTTTTCTTAAAAGTGTTTTAGAAACTGAAAGTTATTTTATGATGTAGCTTATTTACAAAAATAAGGCATTTTAGAAACATATGCAGTTAAATTTGCAAGCACATTTCATATTGCACACTCAAATCAAATCGAGTAACTCAAGCATATTTATACCTATATATTTAGGCAGATCAGCCTAAATATAAAGACTCAGTTTCCCTCAGTCATAGTGGCAAAATGTGTGCAATATTTTAATGATGTAAGATGTTGTATGTGAACCATTTTATCAGCATGATTAAGACAGCTACATATAATTTCCAAATTCTCTGTGTTCTCCAGGCTGATTTCTCCTGCAAGTTGAATTCAAACTTTGTGGGCTGGCTCTTACCTTCTCCTTTTTCTATATAAGAAGTGAGGGAGAGTTATGAAATGCACCATCTGTTCACAAACCATGTCAGCTGGCAGATAGATGCTCATCACCCTGCCCTCTCTTATTGCAGTTTTAGGCTGGTATAACACCACTGACTCTGGATAAATTACTTTTGATTTAATCTTATTTAAGCGAAAGAAACTGCAATTGCAGCACACAATGTTTTACGGGACCCTGGGTTGATATAAATTGACATCCTTTTAAACTCTGACCCCCGCTCATTTGAATTGTCAACAAAAATGCTTGGTGACACTTGATCTGAACTCAGTGGCCAGAGGAAAGCAGGACTGCATCAACACCTCAGACTTTTTGTTTTGAGGAAAATTCCATTAGAAAGACTTTAAACAGGAGCCGGTTCAATCCTTTTGGAATTTTATGCATTTGAATGCAAACATTCTGGTATACCCTCATAAAACTGAAACCAGAAGCAAATATTGTCATTCTGCTGTTTCTGTGAATGATCATATCGGGCCATGTGAAGGCCAGACAGATCAGGGCAGAAAGGATGTATAGAATCATGATGTGTTTTAAACACTGTGTCCTTCTCCAAGACCCAGACCTTTTCCAGATCAACCTTTCTGTGTCTCAATCTTTCTCATTCTACATTCTGATTTCTACCTTCAATGGAGAAAAAAAAAAAAGAAAAAAAATCCTAGCAGAATTTAGTAAGAACTGCAGTTTGAAAATTAGAGGAAAAAGATCTTGCAATAACAAAAATGGGACAAAAATCATACAAAAAAACTGAGAGATCTGTGGTGTCATGAAAACCGAGCATTATGCAAAAAGTATCTGCTTAAATTATAAAGAGTTTTCACTTTCCTGCTCCTGTTATGTAGAGAGGATTAATCTAGCCAAATGTCTCTATCTAAGCTATCCACTGTAGACTTCCTTCATAATTTCTGGAGATCAATACACATTTCTAGAGAGCAAATATTCTCATCGCAGGTAGATGCTGACAACTGGCTAAATTAGTGAGACCTAAAACGTGGCAGAGACATAGGCAGGTGAACTGAAGCATGCGTTCAGACAAGGCAGGGAGTTAGATTTGCAGTCTTTTTCAAGGTGTATATTTACAAGAAAATAACGTAAACTTTCTGTGAATTTATGAATGGTGTTGAGCTCCAGGAGAAAGGAAGAAAACCTATTTGTTTCTGGATAAAATATTCCATTTGTTTTATAAGGGATATTTATCTCAATACCATAGCTCTCTGGGGCCACTATTTCATTAGTTTCTGCGGTCTGGAGTGGTAGACATGATTTGGAGAGTGTGTTTTCCCCTCTACACTTTTTGGGAGAAAAAGAGAAGTATTAAGGAAAAGAGTCTCAAAAGCATTCATTAAGTTTATTTGAATTTTTGGGCTACTGAGTTAAAAGCCAAATATATTTTTTCAGAGATGTTGAGCATCTGCTTTAGATTCATTGCACTGTTCTTTGAATTCCTAATGCAGTTTAAGATTTCTAATAAGTTTTTTTTTAATTTCTAATATTATAAAAGAGTTGAGGTCGTCTGGTGTAGAAATCAAAGAGAGAACTCATGGAGGATCTTAAGCACACAATGGTTCTCTGTCTTCTTCACCAAGCACAGAAAGAGCTTGGAACGCGTTGGTCCACTAGCTGATGTTAGGATGAACTCAAGTTAGGAATTTCCTTTTATAAATGGAAATTCTGGAAAGCTTGCCTGGGTCACTGAACACATCAACTCATTAATTTTTATGAGCAGCCCCATTCATCCAGTACTTGTTTGCATTCCTAGAAAGGAAATCAGTCAGTACATCTGAGAAAATGCTTCTGGAGGTTCTAGTGTCATGAACTGTTCTTGGGTTCTGACTAAAGCTAAAAGACATTTGGCAATAATTTTCCTGTTGTCAAGTAGGAATTGCAGACAACTCTGTAGATTATTGTGAGTAAGGCACAATTTTAAGATGGCAAGAACTGTCTTCTTTTTTAAAAAAAAAAGAAAAAAGTCATTGTGGATGCTTTTTCATTTCACCTTTCTTTTAAACAACAGTTGAAATTATTCCTTCATGTCTTTTAAATATCTTCTAACTTATCATGAGTGTTTGGAGAAGAGACTGGATTAATGTCTTTTTGTGTAGGAATGATTGTTGTGAGGTGGAAAACACAGAAATGGCTGGGCTATGTGAATCATTGAATATATAAATGCTTCTGCATTTGTTGTTCAGATAAAATGCTATTTAGAGCACTGAGTCTCAAAAGAAAACACAGGCTGAGTAAATTATGATTTCCTAAAATGTAACATGAGTATTTTCTAAAGACAGTGTTGCAGAACTAAACTTGAGCAAACTATTAAATATCTCTAAATAACTGATTAATTTTTCTTCCCTTCTTAAATAACTTCTACAGATGCACACTTCATTCCTTTGGATAAACTATTTGCTCTTGTAACAGTGAAATTAAGATCACCTGCATCATCTACGCTATTAATTTCCATGTATTCAGAAGAGAAGGCTAAGAGGAGCTCATACTGTTGTCTACAGGTATCTAGTAGGAGGATATATAAATATATATATATTTGAGCAAGGAAAATTGAAAATAGATATAAGGAAAAATACTTACCCTTCAGGTAAAACTGTTCTTACAATTACACTTGTTGCTTTTCAGAACTCCAGTGGAAGGAGCACTAGATTTTTATGGGCTTTCAAAAATGATACATGTTTTTAAATTATATACAAGTCAAGAGGAGTGAGGTCAATAGCACACACCAGTTAAATATCTTGTGTTTCCTCTTTCAATTAACTATAAAAGGGGAAATCTGTCTAGAAACAAATTTGACAGAATCCTGGCTGCCCTATTCATTTTATGACATTGGGTACCAACAATGTCATATGTTGTATAGACCTCAGGAGTGTGGACCCCAGCATAAAATGATGTTCACAATTTTGGTCATACACAAACCTTAATTTCTGCATTAATGATTTTGTTTTGTAAATTGAACCAGATACTGAGTTGCAGTGGACTTTTTATTCTAGGCTTCTTCGGCAACTTTCCTATCAGTATCACAAAATCTTAGTTATGATTTGACTTGGCCTGTCCTGTCATATACAGTTTGCACTTCATCTTTGTTATAGTGTATCTGCTCATTGAAGATATGTAGGAGCCTGTCTTCTAATCCATCATAACAGAACTTATTTCCTGTTAATTATCCAAAAATACAAACTAAATTGTTGTGTGCAACAGAAAGATTTCAAAGATTTAAATGTGTTTGAACTGATTTTGCTACAGCTAGTAATGCAACTGTGATAGCCATTAGAGAGTCGTGTTTTTTGTCCATGATTTTTCTGAGGACAATATTATTGTAGGCATCGTCTTCCAGGTAAAACTTCTATGCAAAGTGAACCAGAAGATTTAGAAGAAGGAAACCTAAGGTCACCCTGGAGGATGTTTGTCAGTGATAGGGTGGTATAGAAAGTATTTTTTCTTCTGTGTTCAACCCTAGCAAAGGACAAAGTACTGTATACTCACCCAAAGTGCTGGCAAAGTCCTGATGTGGGAACGTGTTCTTGTTGAACTAATCTGCAGAACTCCATTGACTTTATGGACTCAGAATTTTTTCCTTGGTCCGTGGAACTGTTCCAGATATTAAGTGTTCAGACTGATCCTAAATATCCTAATTGAGTAATGGAGTCTGACAGATTTTAAATGGTATTGTGGTATGAAAATGACTGATAGTGAAGGCTGATTTAAAGAATTTGATCCTGGATATGATTGCTGGTCTTTATAGTGCTTCTGGTGTACAAAGTGGATTGTTATAGCATCTTTCCCCTGCTAGGCAGTGACAAATATAGAGCAGAGGAGCAAGAGTTGGGTCCAATACATTTTTCATTTTACATCAAAATACTTTTTTCCATAAAATTGTAAAAATGGGTGAAACAATATATTAAACTAACATTAAACTAACATTAACTAACATTAATTAAGAATTAGCTTACATTTTACCTGATGTCTGCAAGGCAAATTGGAAATCATGTAATATAGGAGTAATACTGCCATATTGGATACTTGATTTGTTGACTGTAAGTACAGGTGATGAATATAAAAGCCTTAACATCTATCAGAAGTTCCAAAATAATTATATACCCTCTTTATGGCAGACACATGGAAAAAAACATATTTTTAACATTCGGTACCTATCAGGGTAGAAAGAAGTCAGTAATAATCTTTTTTTTTCACAAAAAGAATCAGACAACATTAACTTTCAATTGTTTCCATTTGAACATTAACTTTCAATTGTTTCCATTTGCCTTATGTTATGTTTTACTATTTCATTTGTTAAAATATGTGCTTTCATCCCAGCACATTCAAAGGATAAACCCTGACTTTCATCCTTCTCCTTATAATAACACTGAAAATTTGGGACATCAGCCACTGATATAAATATATGTCTGAGCCCTACCTAACACTCATAATGGGCATCTTATCTTTGAACTGCAACCCTCAAAATCCAGCATAATTAGGCATCTATTTTTCTAACATTATTTTCAAACAACTTTCCATCATTAAATTCCCATGTACTTGTTACAAGCTGACCTTATAAAATAAAACGGTATTTAAAATGGCAGTACTCCATAGAAGACAGAAAGTGCCTATCATTCTTTGTATGATTTCTGTTGTGGTAAGCACGAGACATGATTCTATGAGACATATAAAAATTCAGCCTTGATTAAATATAGCCAAGTGGGCATGGGAATCCCTGTGGTTTACTTACCGATAATTGAAAAAATACAGATGATGGCAATTAATCAGCGAATTGGCCAGCTGTAAAACACAACTATCACCTGAAGCAATTAAGAATTCAGCACATCAAAAGGAGTAAGTTAATTATAGTCAAATGGGGAAAAAATAGCTAGGAAAAGAGAAATATAATCCCATTTTCTCTATGTAGCCACAGATCCCTTTCTAACACCGTTGTGACTACATTACTTTCTAAGTAATGACATTTTGTTTGTGGCAGACTTTCAGGTGTATGTGGTAGTTCCCTTTTCTCATGTCACACCCCAGTTTAGCAAAATCCTTATGCATATTTTCCAATGACTGGCTGAACTACAGTTTCAGCCATTGGGTAGTGTTACTGATAAATATCAGATATCTTTCACTGCAGGGATGAGTGCATCGGAATAGTGAATAAGCCATTCTTACATTGGCTGTCACTAGTACTATCATGTTTCATGCATGAAATATGCTACAGAAATGTAGGACATTACTATTATGGTGATTTATGTTACATACATTTGACATACATATGTAGGACTGGATTTACTCTTCAGCACAGCTGGGAGGAAAAGGTTTTGTTGTATAAAATACATATCCAAAATGTAATCTGGGAAAATATTATTTCTGAATCACCTTCCAGAGTTGTAATTGCCTCACAAAGCCGTAGTTTCTTCAAGGACTATTAATTGACTTTTAGTTATAGTGACCTCAACAGCACCTATCCACAAAAGCCTGTATACATATGAAACAAAAACCTGCAATATTGATTTCACAATTTCTAGAGAAAGAATCACTATCCTTCACAAATTTTGTGTTTGATAACTATCAGTCCTAAAGATTTGCAGCTAATCAATAACTTAAATTACCTGCTTCACCTTCCAGCTGTGAGGTTGTGTTACATGCTTGCCGATCTGTTGAACTTGAAATATTATCAGCTTTCTGTTATCAAGCACTTGCTGATTGCGATCAACTCAGTTTTCAGTCATTCACTTTATTAATGGAAAACACTGAGCTGCCTGAATCTTTCCTTTAAGACATGCCTTCTGTTCTTGAGGCTCTTTAAATTCTGTCCAGATTCTCTGTCTTCTCCTTTCATTAAGAAGAGGTCTTGGTATCTCAGTATCTCTTGTATGGACAAGGCATCCTGAATAAGGCAATTTAATCTCCTATTTCATTAATTGCCCAAAGCTCATACTAGTCCTTTTTCACATTGCTATTTAGGGAGGTCTACACCTATACCTAATACCTTTTCGAATCTCATTTGCCCAGGATAAAGTTTCTGAACCTGTAAGCAGGTAGCATCTTCTATAAACTGGGTTGAAAAGAAGTCTGCATTTCTGACTTCTACCAGCTTTTTACGGATCAGTCACTTGTCTTCTTGATTACTTGCTGCTTTCCCAGTTGTTATCTGCAAATGTTACCAGTTCTGACTGACTTTTCTGTGAGATGTTAACCGAAATGTTCAGATAGTAAAGCTGAGAACTCATTTCTCCAGGAGTCCACAGAAAAAGTAGCTGTTTAGCAGTGATTTTTTTTTTGGAACGTATATAATTTTGGAAACTTAGCTGTTAGAGAATTTAGAATCATTCTGTGAATACCATGTTAATTTTTTTATCCTTTCAGTTTTTAATCAAACTCTCATGCAGTACCAAGCGTTTCAAAGGTCCACTTATATCAACAATATTATTTTAAGCAGCCAAAAGTTTAACATATCCAAATATGATGTGGGTTACTTTGAAAATACTTTTTCTCATACAGTTGTTTGATTACCATTAACTCTATTTCTTTTCCTTTTTTCTTTATTTATGGAGTCCCTCATCGACATTGCATTATTTTACTCTGGAGCTCTGTCAGCTGAACTGGCCTGTATTTGAGCAGGTCATTCTCTTTGACCTTCTCAAGTATTTGAGAATAGCATCTATCTATAATTCTTCTGAAGTTTGTTCCCATATTCAAAAGTTTATTGAAATCTACAATAGTGATGCTAAGCATCACTTAGCCAGCTCTTTTATGCCTTTGCTTACTGGAAGTGGAGAATACTTATGTCTATTATTCCCCTTTTTATTTCTGAATAAACACAGGAATAATATCTGGAAATTAAATTTGCCTCTTTCTAAAAACTA
>NW_010585977.1:0-40633 GCF_000705375.1 Tinamus guttatus | reverse complement strand
ATTTTTAAGGAAAACATTTTCCTGCTTTATTCTCTCTTGTTTCTCCAGCTGTCTTGGTATTGCAATTGTTTGTTATTTTATTCAGATTAAATGTGTATGCAAAAGAAGAAAGAAATTCTTATTCCAACAAGACTCTGGAAAATTCAGTATATACTGCAGGAAAAACACTGCATGGCTTATAAGCAGATCAAAACCTCAAAGCCTTATGGACTTTTTTGAGAGAAAAAGAATAACCTGAAATTATTTTCTTGGCAGATAATAAGCTCTACTACTCGCGTGTTCTAACCTTGCATTCTTTAATGGCAGAGTTAGCTTGTAGCAAAATCTTTTTAATGTTTTTCTGAATGATTTATGGCTTCCCTTGGTGAATGGCAGTTTTAACCAGTTGAAGTGACCAGGGCAAAGATTCTCAGGTTCTTTAAGGATGCTGGATTTGTGTCCAGTTTTCTTCATGACATTTTATGGCCTAATAACTGAAATGCATCTCATGTTTAAGAAGGCTTTCTTCCTAAATGCAGGCAAACTTACTTGTGAACAGATCTCAGGAGCAGAATACTATTACTTGCATAGCTAGTCAAAGGCTTTGTTGGCTATTAGCACAAAAAAGCTATTGTGATATTCATAATTCCCTAACCATTGCTAGGGAGCAAAGTTTGCCTTCCATCCTATACAGTAATTTCCTAGATATATTTTTATTTCTCTTTTTTTTATTATTATTACTATTATTGGTATTAACCTTGTATGTTTGGAAGAGCCTCTATGTTTCTGTGCCCAGATTTGGTAACGAATTAGCCCACCAAGGGTTTGATTCACTGCTGCCTCATCACAGCTTTATGCCACCGTAGTTGTGCTGATTGCAAAACACAGCTTAAAAGCCAGGGAGCACGGTGCAGTCGTTAAGATCTAAATCTTAATTGAAATGGTGCTCATTGAGTTTAATTCCTCTTTACAAAGCCAGAATAAGAGCAAGGAGCCGGAGGCTATTAGGAAATCAGTGGAAGTGCTTAGGTAGACAAATTGGGTATGTGGGATAGTTACCAGCAAATTTTGGAGAACACTCATCTTCTGATATGAATATGGTTTTTTATCTCTCTTTTCTGATTCCAAGACTTGAAAGCATGTAAGAGTATGAATGAATATTGGGAACAAGGACAAATATCTGCATGTTAAGACTATATTAGCAATAGGGAAGACAGGGAGCTCAATTGAGATTGAAACTAGAAGTAGTTAAAGTGGCATCAAAATACTTAATGTTTTCATAAAAGGCATCCTTGCAATCCATATCTGATCTTGCAAAAGTACACACGTATACACACATCCTTCTCAATAAGCTGTATAAAATTACTAATGTGTTTAAATATGTGGATTGCCTTCTCTGTATCGATTTAAGAATCTATAGGTGCCTCTTCATGTCAGAATTCTTCCTTTAATCTGTTCCTTAGTATATGCCATATGTAAAATGTCTATCAAAACAATTTCCACAAAAAGACACTGTGAAATATCAGGCTATTAGAAGCCTTTTGAAAAGGGAAATTCATAGAAATATGCAATATATGCTTGATCCAGTCTGTTCATCCACACTGATAACAAAGTAAAATGTTTGACGGTGTCCCTTTATTTTCAATATCAATGCTCCAGTGTTTCAAAAAGAATCATTTAACAAGGAATAATGTTTGATTGTAGATCTCTGCGGTAAATTAAAATATCCTAATTTAATAGAGTATGATCTGTTATTTGCCAACAAATATACAGATTGCATTATAAATCATTCAGTAGGGTGGTTATAGAATAACACTATGCTGAATTATATTTCATTACTGCCTATTGAACAGGCATGTTTCTGCCACATAATGTAATTTTCCATCTTTTAACTTTGTTTCTTTCACTAACAGAAAATACAAATTAGTCCCGAGGAAAAATATTTACTGGGGGCAGGCAATTAACTAAGCATTTCAGGGAGTGGCACCAAGTATGTGAAAATCATTATAACTTTTTTTTTTCTGTTCCTCACTTCTCTGCATCTAACTTTTTGTATTTAATAAATAATAATGAGTATAAAGGCACTCAACAGGAACTCAGCAACAACAGGTAAGCCTATGGATAAATGTGCCTCCAGGTATAATCTTTTTGTGAAGCTTGTTCTCTTCTCATATGACACCTACTTTTCAGAAGTTTTTCTTTAAATTATTTTCTGAACTCTCTGCTAATGATCCAGTATACTTGAAGTGAAGTACAGCTGCTAACAAACAAGTTTTGTTATTGCTTCATGACTACTTGGCCTGGTTATATTGATTAAATTTCATGTTAAAAAATCATATGTTTCCAAAAGATGGAGTGGGAAAGTTTTGGAAGGAGATGAGGCCTTTTATACTGATTGAAAATAGCTTAGAGATTACTAGGGGAGTGTAATGGAATTAAAGAGCTAAAATAGTATTGCACCTAAAATAGTTACTACAATTAAGAAAGACTTGCAGAAAATTAAGACATCTTCTGGAACTGAAGAACTGAAAGGCTTTTTCACAAAAAGTATATCCTATTTTTTCATATTCTGCAGAAAGAATATTTGAACATGCTAGGTTGCTACCGTACTTCGGGCCATGTTTTTTTAGTACCTACTTTAGCACCTACTGATTAGATGGTGCCTAGCTGAATTTTTCAAGTGCTTGCTTAATTCTTTTTTTGGGGGGAATGCGGAGACCTTGTTTTGGATGACCCTTTATCTTCTTAAATCTTTTTGAAAATTTTGATGATATAATGAAAGTCTATTGACTGGAGGTCCTAAAGGTTTGAAGTTCAAGTGCCTGAGACCCATTACCTCTCTTTGGGGCAGGCATCTAAGGCAGACTTGAGCACGAGAGAAAACACAAGGATATATTTGCAAAAAGCCTACTAATCACTAGGTAAAATTTGTCATGAACAAGTATATCTCATACTACTATAACCAGAATAATGTGCAGTTAACTGTTTCATCTTTTTAGCTCTTTAGGGGTTTCAGAATTTTCTTTCATCTTTTCAGATGGGATTCTCTAACAAGCTCAGCATTGGCCTCACACTGTTCTTGTAGACATCATTGGGTGTGTTATCTTGGGCTTACTGGGAATAATTAGAACAAACCTGAGCACACGGGAAAATCCCTGTTGACCTATTTTGCTGTTTCTGACAGTTAAAATTTTTGAAAGTTTAAGGAAGGAGTCACTTTTTTTTTTAATGGAAAAAAAAAAATCCAGCTGAATATTCATCCACAGACGAATCCACACGAAAAAATAAATAAATAAATGTCAGCCCAAGTTTTTCCTTTTAATTATTTAAAAAGCTGATGTGAGGCCCTACAGTCTTCCCTTTACCGCCCAATGCATGTTGTTCCTGTTTCTTGTTCCTACAAGCCCCCTTGATTATTCCTCAGGGGGAGCGCTCATTTCATCTTTAATGAGATCTGAGAGCATTTGGGTTCAGTCAGGGGGTGCTGTAGTGATCTAGCAAAGGAGTAACCCTGCTGTATTTCATTTTGTTTTCTATTCACAGCTGGACAGTGCCACCTCCCTCATCCAGGCAGCTAAAAATCTGATGAACGCTGTGGTCCTTACAGTGAAAGCATCCTATGTGGCTTCTACTAAGTATCAGAAGGTCTATGGCACTGCAGCCGTGAACTCACCAGTTGTGTCTTGGAAGATGAAGGCCCCTGAGAAGAAACCTCTAGTAAAGAGAGAAAAACCAGAAGAATATCAGACAAGAGTGAGAAGAGGGTCCCAGAAGAAACATATTTCCCCTGTACAGGCCTTAAGTGAATTTAAAGCGATGGATTCATTCTAAAACACCAAGCTTTAGCAGGAGGGTTTTATATTCTTTTTGTATGCATACCTGCCGACTTGTATGCGTCTGGCATGGGGTGGGGGGGGACTAACGAAGCAGTGTCAATTTGCATGCAACCTCTATTAATGTAGCTAACTAACTTTCTGCGACACCAAAATTTAGGGCATTCTCTTCTGATGTTAAATGGAGCTATTCCAAGCTGACTTTTTAAACTAAGCTATAGCATTAAATTGGCCAAAGAATTTGCATCACAAGGGTGTATATGGGTTAAGTAGTAAATTCAAGTCTAAACCCAGAAATCTGTATGCATGCAAGAAACATTAGGTTGGCAGGTGTATTAAGTGAAAAAATGGAATTGTAATGGTAGACCATAAAGCTTGTATTGCTTCTGTTCCAGTGCAAAAATGTACTAGCCAATATGCTTAAATGTGTGGCCCAATAATTGAATGATATAACTTTTAAGTCATCTTCATTATAGTATGTGAATTTTTAAAATGGTTAAAAAATAACTCATCTTAAAAACGATTCTTTTAGACGATATTTTGTTCTTTATATTCTAGTAGTGTTATGATTGCTCACATTTCAATTAATCCCATTAATATGAACAGAGGTTTACTTTTGCCAATTGAATTCCTTATGGTGGAGTATGAAGCACAATATGGTGATTGACATTGCCTTTTATATTATGATTATTATGATTATGATTATTATATTAGTAATAGAAGATCTGGTGGTGAAATGTGTAGAGACACGGAAAATGTGAGAATTTAGAGGCGAATATGTAGGTGTAGTTTGGATTACAGGTATCTGACATACCATTGTAACCACTAACTCAATAAACTCATTTAACCTTGGAATCCTCAATATGGTTTGTCTCTTCTAAGGTGTGTATGCGTGTCCTGCATCAGAGTTGCGAGGTAGACAGTGATTAATTTTGTCTTATGCTTCCCTTTTCTTTTTGTGAAGGAAAAACAAATATTACACTCATTTTCTCATTTTTTACAGCCAAGATAACAAAACATGGTCACTGGATGAAAAAGAGCTTAAATCTGTACCTGAGACATACATATGAAATATGCAATGAAATTCTTAGTCTGCATACTTACTCATTTCATAGATAACTAAGAAAAAAATTGCCATTGAATAGCCTACCATAAGATGTGTCAGAAAAGAATGAAACAATGCCTTAGAAATAATATCAAGATAGTTTGATTTATTAAGTTTGCAAGCTTGATATCTAAGAACCTCTGAAATAATCTCCCTGTGCTGTGTGGTACAGCACTGTATAAAAAACATTGCATAGAAGAATGCAATATCTACTTTTCCTTGCTTTTAGCCCCAGCAATTGTCTGAACAGCATAGATTGTATCATTGTTATGAAAAGGTTGTGGTATATTTGAACATAAAGCAATGAGTATGTATTTATTTTTGTAGCAACTAAATAATAACAGCTTAAGTGAGCATCCATGACCTCATAAGTGATTTGAAACAGTGCGAGAAACAGTGAGAAATGTCATAAATGACACATATATCCCACAGAGTATTTTTAAGAGCAGTGGCTGTATGCTCATCTTATGCTGATTATTCCTCAGAACAGCAACATACCAAATAAAATACTGTCTCCATTCCAACAAATCCATATGAAGAAATGTACTCTCAAAAGCTTTTTAGCAAATTATGCTTTTTGCTTCATTTGGTTATATTGAATGATATAATGGTATCTCAAACAGAATTGGAGATTCTTTGTTCTCATGATCAGTGTATATAAATACCTAAAAGGAGGGAGTGAGGAGGATGGGGCCGGGCTCTTCCCAGTCGTGGCCACTGATAGGACTAGAGGAAATGGCCTTGTGAGCCACGTGCTCTAGGTGACCCTGCGTGTGCAGCGGGGTTGGACTAGATGATCTCTAAAGGTCCCTTCCAACCTTAACAATTCTATGATTCTGTGTAATTGAAACACATCAGAAGACCTCGAAGAACTTTCCTGATACTACATCGTAGTCTGAAATTGATTTGCCTTATGTGTTGTACCAGAAAACTCCCTAAAAGTAATTAAGATCTTTACAGAATAAAATCATGGAGTCAGAGGATGGATGACAAAATTTAAAGTAAAAATAGCAAATAAAAGCCAATTAGAAATGTCTCAGTTAAAAATGGCATATTAAAACTGGGAACTAACCCCAAATAAAAGCATTAATGCTTCTATATGAGTGCTTTGAGTATAGAACTGTGATGAACTAACTCACTGTTTTAAAACTATATAGTTCTTTAACAGGCATCTCAGAGTGTTTAGGGGAAACAGTATAGACAAGGCAATCTATTAATGTGTGCTATAGAATCTCCACTGATTATAGCTCCCTGGCCAAGGATGAAGATTGTAATACAAGGAATCCATTAGCAGTCTTTCAACCAAAATAGTGGCATTGTCTGCAAAATGCTAAGGAAGATTAAAGTCCATGAGGGTAAAACCCAAAATAATATTATCAACTGAATTCATTTGAATTTGACTCAAGGATGGAGTCTTTGCCTTGTGAAGGGACCGTCTTTGCCCTAAGTTTCTTTGTGGTAAATAGAATTTAGTGTTGAATGTACATGAAAATAAGAACCAAAAACACTTCAGACTATATCAATTAAGTGTTAAGAACATGTAATAATGTCAAAGCTATGTTAAGACTGTGAGAAAAGATTTGAAAAGAAGAAAATATCATTACTTGACACTATGTATTAGGGATGTACATGTATTTGAATGCTTCATGCAGTTTTTTCAACTCAACTGAAAAAAGGAAATGGAGCATAGAAACATACAGGGAAAAATGAGAGGGAAGGTTAAAAGTCTGGAAAAACTTTCATATAAGGAGACACTACATTTAGGACGTAAATTTTCTTCAAGGTGAGTCTGGAATTTCTTCAGTGGTGAGTCTGCACAATATATAAAGAGCAAATAATCACTAGTCCTTACAACTCAGGAATGTTGTGTGACACAATAAATTATTAAACAGCTGTGTGGGTTACAAAGCATTGAAATTGGTTGCCCCGAGAGGTTGTGGAGTATCTTTGGACATATTCAAACCCTGAGTGCACAGGGTCCTGGGCAGCCTGCTCTAGGTGACCCTGCTGGAGCAGGGTCGGTGCATATCCAGAGATCCCTCTCAACTTTGACTATTATTGATTCTGTGATTCAGTGATGTAATTGTTTTCTATTTCTAGAAAGTCCAGTTATGTGTTTCTTGATCGTATAATTTGATCATGTTCCAGTTTTACAATTTTATTCTTCAGCAAATGCAATAGCTGAATTCTGAATTAAGAAGTCAGAGAAAACATAGAAAGCCTGAGAACTTAGATACATTAGCAGAATCTTTTTCTTAAAATTATTTGTCCTTACTGGTTTATTTATTAAATTAAGAAATAGAAAGTTAAAAGAAGTATTAAAATAGGGAACTATGAATTCTAGGTCAACCAGCTGCCAGACAAAACATACTGCTACAAAGAAATACGGGTTTCCGGTGGGTCAAAGAAATGAAACCTGCATATGGTTGTATAAAAGGACATTATTCTTACATAGCATTTTCTCCTCCTTAATCCCCAGTGATCTCCTTGACATCGTTAAAGTGCTATGCTGCATATAAATGACAGCATTCATATGCCTGAAGTTGAACAAATGCTTTGATAATGAGGAAGTAGTGGATAAAACTTAGCACAGATTACTTCTGATCCAGTATTTTCTTGCTACAGTGTCTTCAGATTACGAAATGCTGATCAGTAGTTCAGTTCTTTTACATTTTAAAAAGAGATGAACCAAGTGGAAACACAGTACAGGAAACAACCCCCATAAACAAAACTACTGAGTAAATGTTTTTATATCTGTTGTCTTATATCCGCCCCAATAAAGTTGACCAAAACAAGTTTTCTGTGTTTATGAAACTTGAGTTTAATAGAGAAGGTCTATATATATAATCCCCTGACACATCTATATATAAAACTGTGTATTTGAATTATATTTTCAAGCAAGAATGGATTTTTAATCGACTTCCCCATACGAATCTAAATTAAATGTTTATTACTGAAATAAGGCAATTCATTTCCTTTCACTCTACTTATAAAAAACCCTTCAAATAATCTTTCAAAGGAAGACTTTGTTGTTTAATTATTTTAGCAAGGCAGAAAATGAATATAAGCATGAGGAAGTAAAGAAGCTGGCCCAGAAAAGGGGAGAAGATTTCCTGTTAAACCTTTGTTGGGAATTTGTCTAGAAGAGGACACTCAAGGATGAAACTTCATCCAGCAATGAGCAGATTATCCTATGTCCTGTTAGTGATGAAAAGTTCCAACTTTTTTTCAACAATTTCTAAGCCAAAGATAGCACTCTTGCAAATGCTAGATGATTTTTCTTACATTAACTTTACTTCAGTTTTTCAAGCAACTTTAGAAGGATTTTAAACTTTTTTTTTTTCACTTCTACCCTTTGTTTCCACCACTTAAGCACCTGAATATGAGCATTCAAAAACAGTATCAAACTGAAGCATTTATTTGGCAAGTAAGCACATGCTGATGCTTGCTGCTGAACGGCACCTGCAGAGATAAGGAATAGCCTCCGGGATTTTCTGCTTTCTCACTGAATGACCAGTGACATCTTCAAGTGAAGGTTCTCACATTTTTTCCTTCTTTTGATATTTTTTCCTTTTATGACTCAGTTAACTGGTGTTAAGCTTGGGAGAACTTGACAGCTTGATAAAAGCTGTGGGAGGTAGAAACGTCGTATTTTCCTGCTCCAGTTATACCTTTAGTGGAATAAATATATAATTGCTTGAGCACTGCTTCCTTTCTTTGATAATGTCAGGTGGGATGTCAGAGGTAAGTAGATACCACTCAATATTGGCCTCTCCCTTTGGGTAAGATTTCAAAACTCCAATGTTATTTTGGTAATTTCTGAGTAATAATGGATTTTAAAAGAGATGTATCCAATGCAGAATATTTTTTTTATTTTTTTTTCACTTAGTTGCTTCATCACAGCTTGCTAAAAATTAAAGAAAAAGAAGAAAGAGACATAAAGTGATGTTTCCTAATGCTGATGTTATATTCAGAGGTAATTACTTTGCTAGAAGGACGTGTTTCATCTGGTCTTTTGCTTCTGAAACTTTTCAAGCAGAAATTATTAAAAAATACTGAGAGTTTTGGCATGCATTTTTACTAGGTCAAATTAAATTACATCTCCCCACTATACTATATATTTTACTATATATATTTTTAATACTATTAACGGGATCTCCATCTGAATTTCTGTCATTTGACTGGTATGATGATCACTGGAGCAGCACACATACCTCGAGGTCGACATGCCCCTAACTAAGCATTAACCATCGAGCAGCTGGAAACCAACATTCATCAGCAGACAAGGGGTGACAAAGCTTATTTACCTATTCCACCCAGAAGTGTGCTTACTACTCAATACTGCTCAATAGCCTTCTGTCACTGCTCTGGCTTGCAAGTAACCTCTTGAACTGTGGAGTATATATTTTTGGCCACATGCAAGTCAAGCTTGCTTCAGCACAACCACAGGCTCCTTGTTTTCATTACCCTGTCAGCAGCTCTATGGTCCAGCATTTTTCAGTGTTACGCAGACCTGCGTAGGCAACCTGCAGGAGCTAGCAGAGACTCTGCTGCTTGTCATATACAATTTTTATGATCAATTAGAACCTAGCCTACAGCTGAGACCTTAAGGAAGATCCATTATTGGGGCCCAGACTGGGGAATAAATTAGATCACTAGACTTTGTCACCGAGCTGTGTGAATACTTATGTGCCTCCCTGTTTCATTTGTCCCTTAAGACAGGTTTTTAAATCTGCAGTATGCACAGCCAACAGGTCACAGAAACTATATTGTATTTCAGTGAGCCATTTTTTCATCCTACAAAGAAAAGCTTTTCCCTAGGGCCTTGATCGAAGCTGATTTGGGACTTGGATAATTGTAAAGGAGTGGATGGGGGCAGCTGTGATCTCTTGTCTTTTCACTGACATTGGTATTTAGAAATCAAGTAAGTGTATCTCAACAGCTATGGCAGAAATCTTTTACTGGAAATAGTTTAAACTACAGATATTTATTCATGTGGCTCAGACAAAGCATTCTCCAAATGAGATCGTGGAGCGTGGTCCATGTTTCTTGCATCCTATCCACATTGCTTATCGTGCCCACGGTAAACACCCCATAGAAAGAGGTTTTTAACCTTTCCCAGCGTGTGTGCTTTTAAGTGTTTCTTTTCTTATAGAAATCATCTGACATATTCCTTTTAAATTTCAGCAGCAACTTGTCAAATGATTGAAGGAAAGAAATAATAACCTACAACCCAGTGACTGTTTCACAGGTACCCAAAGTTAAAGAACTATCTATAGGCAGAGGAAGGAAGGCTGTAAGTTCACAAATCATAGGCGTTTTCCCAACACACAAAACAAACTGTGTTAGATAAGACCCCCCTGGTTGCTTTTTCTCCTTCTTTCTCTACAGTTTTTTATCCCTGCCTTGTCTGATCCATCTTACCTCTTCTTTTGCTTTGCAGGTGCTGTCTAACCCTTTAGCACATCAGCACGAAGCAGTTTGCAGTGCAAATGTAAATACAAGTGTTATGGAGATGAGTGCTTGTCTTAAGCACGGGTAACAGGGGAAAGTCTCATGACTGAAAAGAGCTTGGATACCCACTTCATCTATTAAAATTTTAGGGCTGGCATTTGAGCTTTGCGCAACCAAAGCAATCAATTTTCTGACTTCTTTACTTTCAAAAGGAACATAAAAAGGATTTTATGTTCCATTTCTGAAGGACAGTCTATGAAAGCCTTGGTACACTGAACCTTGAAAACTTTCAAGTGAGTAATGTCATTTGAGAAGAAAAAGTATTATGCTCTAGTTTTGTTCAGCGCCTCTGAAAAGATGCTCTGAAACAACACTGAAAAACCCAAATCCTGAGATAAAATAGGAAATGGTAGATTTGTATAAAATCATGGACTGTCTGAAGGTCTTATCAAAAATGCCTATTTCCTTGGGGAAAAATAAAGAATCACAGAATCCCAGAATGGCTGAGGTTTGAAAGACCTCTAGAGATCACCTGTCCAACCCCCCTGCTCCAGCAGGGACACCTGGAGCACATGGCACAGGGTGGCATCCAGGCGGGTTTGGAAGATCTCCAGAGGAGACTCCACAGCCTCTCTGGGCAGCCAGTTCCAGGGCTCTGTCACTCTCACAGTAAAGAAGGTCTTCTTCTAGAAAAAATGGTTAAAATAATTATGACTTTAAATAAAAGTGTTTATTTTGGAACTTGATGTTTAATTTTGAAGAGAAACTGGATGTTTTATTACTTACATTTAATAAGCACAAGACCAAAAATCATGGCTGATGCATATGTAAGCAAGAAGGATGGAGACCAACCCCACTGTCACACTCTGGTAAATAAAATGTCTCTTAATTTTTCTAAGTATCCAAACAGCAGATATTATACTGTAATTCAACACGCAGCACCTTCAACTCATCTCTTTAAAAGGCTCAACTCTTTCAGCAGTCATCAGCAGATGACTAGCTTTCATCACCAAACCATTTTAGATGAGGGAGATTTTCAAATCCTGACCTCAGAATACCTCTTATACACAACTGACTTCATGGACAAAGAATATCACATTTGGGCTTGTTTTGACCGGTTTTAACCAAAATATTATAAATTAGACTAGATCCTTACCTGTGTTTCTATGTCATATAGCTATGTATAGGTAGTTACTTTTTTTTTTTTAGTTATTTCATATAGCTGTAGAAAGATAAAGTAGAAAGTTTATTCCAGACTCAAACATAACTGCTGAAGACTGATGTTTGTCTCCATTTGCAAAGCTACTGCTTTGTTTTAATGAAGATGTTAAGAAATTGCTGCTTAAATGGCTCATGTAACTTTTTTTTCTTAATCCTCTTCTCAAAGACTTTTCAGACTTAAAAAAAAAAAAGGGGGCAGTTCCAAACCTTTTAATTTATATTGCTCTTACTACAAGAAAAAAATCTTACTGAGAATATGGTTTGTTAATTGACCTTATAATTGACCTGCAGAGCATCATGTGTTGGGCATGCTAAGTTGTCTCATGATAATGCCTTCCTCATCAGGCTTATTGCTTTAGTGCAGCTCATTAGGAAATGAGGGCATAAATTAAACTTGAAAAGAGAAATAAAAATGCTCGAGTTGATGTGGGAGCGTCTCCAAATCCTCTGCACACTGTAAAGGGTGAGATAGCCTTTTCTTCCTCATGTTTTGGCTACCAGATGACTTCATTAGGATTAACACCTCTCGTTAAATTTAATTGCTTCCCTCGAGGCTGTTTTGGTAAAAGCCCATTTAACTGAGTGAGAGGGTGTCTGGTTAGATGCAAGTGGTAGAGCTATGGGTCTTGGAAAGAGAGAGAGAGCTTCATTTTAAGCTGCTTTGTATGTGAACTTTGTTATTCCAAAAGTGGTGGTAAGGGCTTCAAAGGTTTGCATGAGTATGGTGAGCTATAGCTGATCTGCAAGTCCATCCTTTATGACGTGCTAGAGGTGTTTGGGGTAGGTTTCCCCTATTTGCAGGCTTCCTATAGGAAATCATGACCTAATGAAAGTGAGTTTCATTCATTATTGATGCACTATTTTAGATTGCAGTGAAGTTTTGTTTTCCTTTCAGGATAGGTGTTTCTTATTAAAGAAGGCAGTCTTTCATTATTAATTAAATCATGCAGTGTACCTTGCTTCTTAATTTTTAAGCTTTTGGTCTTTTTCTCACTTCTTGCAACATGAGTGAACGGAAGTCTGCCAGATACAGGAGGAGGGTTGGGAGGAAACACCAAAACAGACCATCACAAAAGGTCAGGTTGGGGGTGATGAGTTTATTTGATCTCTTGAAAATACTTGGCAAATTGTCTTCTTTTTTTAAGCTGGGGTGTGTTATCTTTTGTTGTTGTCGTGTTGTTTTGCTTTGTGATTGAATGTGGGGCAGCCTACCTGCAGGTTTGTTTAACTCGCTTGCTCTGCTGCTCTTCTTGCCTCTGTCTGCCTGTCTCATTAAGCTCTGTGCTCTTAATGCATGCACGTGTGGGGCCGCTCAAGCTCAGAAGCTGTCAGCATGAGGAAGGGTCAGAAACCAATTCAAGTTGAACACTAAGTGATCAAGAAACTGCTTGAAATAATACATGCGTCTATCAAGATAGAATAATCACTGAATGAACTGAAAACTCAGAAGTCTTCCAGTCATGATTAATCCTAAATTAAATGCTATACATGGACAGATTAGGTACCAGTAAAGAAGGGGTAATAATAAAGGAGTGAGACATACTACCAATGCTGCAGCTCCATATAGGGAATTTTTTCAGGAGATCAGATTAATCTTATTTCAAGCTGTCACAAACATCCTTTATTCTTATTATCTTTCCCTGAGGTTCTGTTAAAAAGCTCATGCATCATTCTGTAATATAAACACTTCATAAACGTCGACTTCTGTCCTATGCAGCAGCACTGAAGTGACCTAATAAACCTTATGTGTAGAACTTGTGCTGGAAATAATTCAAAACATCCTCTTTGGCATGCATTGTTATTTATTTTATTAGGCATTGTACTTAATTAGTTATTAATATATTAGACAAGACCCTTCAGTAACAACAGAGCCTATAATATGTTGGTACTGAATGGGCTTCTTCTTACGCATCTGTTTTTCTCTACTAGTAGAGAGTTGACCCAGAGTTAAATTTGCATTAGTGAGGCTATCTTTCTCCACAAGCAGTTAAAGAAAGGGGGAAAAAAAATATTTGAAGTTTGGGTCCTCTTGCAATGGTATTGGCATTTCTTGGAGAGATTTAGAACACTAGCCTGCTTTTTTTTTTTTTTTTTTTTTTTGCAAGCTCTGGGAATTCTTGTCTGCTAAATTTGGCTGCTTGTCCTCCCTGGGTTGAGAGCTCGGTTAAGACATTCAAGTGACCTGGTGACTAATCTGTAACATTCAAGAAGCCAAAAAGGCACCAGTATAAGGAGGAGGGAAGCTGCTGTGTAGGAGTAGCCGGAGGACTTCTGCACAACGTGGCAGGAATCCCTGGCATGCAGATCCTATTCAAAATGCATGTCCTTTTGCCTGGCAAAAATAGCTTAAAGTAATCTCCAGCTCCATGAGTTTTGTTCCTTTTGAATTCCTCAATATGTAAAACAGCTGGGAAAGTGGCTTAGCCCTGTTGCTTAGCTCCTCTGCTTTACTAGAGGGGTAGGTTAATTAGCAAAAACTACCTGGTTTAATGCTGGTCAAAGCAGAATCTGGCCCAGGTTTGTCTACAGAGTTTTGCCAAGTTTATGGGAGATTTACCTAGATGGGAGCAGAAGGTATTTTAGAGTGCTTTGGTTCCAAAAGTGGGAAGACACCAAACGTTAAAGTGCCTAAAGATTATAGTAAACTTCCAAGGTATTCGCATGACAGGAAGCAATACTTATTTGGTAGCATCTCACCAAGTATTCTAAAAAGAGAGAAAGAAATAAAGACTAAGCTCACATGAACATGAGGAGCACATTGCATTAATAATTTATGGCTCAAGGTTTAGTAGACTACAGCTATCCCCATGCATGTATCTCTTTTCATTTTATTATTTTTTTATTGCACTGTGGCTTCCCCATGACTTTTGCTTTTTATTCCAAGAGATTTTGCTACAAGCATTTAAAACTTCCTTGAAAACATGCCACTGGCATAGGGCACAGCATTGCTTCAGTTTGATCCTAAAATTAAAAAGGAAACCCACAAACCATTTTGTAAATAAATCTGGATCTGGGTTAATGATGGGTATTTAAGAATAATTCCAAAATGCAACTGGCATCACCAGTGCTAAATATCAAGTAGTAGAAAGGTAGCCCCTGTTGCTAGTAAAAACATATGCTTTGGAAACAATACGCTTTCTATATTTTAGACTATTTTGAGCAATCTGGGGAGCCTCTTGCCGCAGTTTTGCCTCCCGAGCAGTTGGCAAATATTCACAAGTCACCATGCAAGAACCAAGCTTTGACAGGCCCTGTTTCTCTCTAATAAATTCTGGCACATACTGGGCAGAGCCTGGCTGTTCATCTTCCCAGAGGAAGACGAGAAATAGGATATTAATCAAATAATGTGTTGTGTCACCAACTCTGCCACAGCAAGGAGGAATAATTTTGTGATAAGATACTAAGAGCCACTAGTGATGGTTTAATTTATAAAATATATTCATGGTTTGGAAGATTTCTGTGTTCACATCTACCTCATAGAAAGAGAAATGCTGTGAATAAAGAATAAACTTTATTTTGACAGTAATCCCCTTCTCTTCTGTCAGCTCCCTCTAAAAAATATATACAAGAAGAGACAAACATTTAAAAAGATATCGCTTCTTGCTTTGGATGCTGTCCTTTTCAAGTGGGTCTTATGAGGAAACAGTCAGTACTTTGAGAATAAATATTTATTATATCATTTGAATAAATATTTCCTGAATATTTCATTTGGGGAGGGGAGAAAATCTAATAACTGCTTTTTCCTCAAATACCAAATCTATTTGCATTCTCAGTAAGCAAAAACTATACTGAAGGATTATAGCAAGCAACAGATCTTCCTACTGTCAAATTTTAAATGAAACAAAGCTTTCTGTGAATAAAGAGATTTCTGTTGAAGGAAAAATAAACAATATATTTCTCACCACTTCTGTTTTGAAGTGAATCAGGGATTTTTCCCCAAAGCAGTTCCTGATCTGATTTACGCTGGCATCCAGCATGACGACTGCAGCACATCCTCACAGTGATGATTCTTCATTTGCAGTTACATGTTATTGCAATGGTAGCCCATTGGCTACCCATTGTTCAACCTATTAAATGTTCTTCTTGTGAATTAGTTATTCTGCATTTATAACCAAAATTATTTGTGATATCATGGAAAAACACCTTGTAGCAATCTAAGCAAACTGACATTATAAACTCTTACAATGCATAATCTCATGAAAGAAGGTATTGGTTGGGTAAGATCTGCTTTCAGAAGAAAATGTGGATTATATTACCTGCCTTTAGGTCTTTATCTCTTACATCCTGTGTCAACCATTATTCTTCTCCAAGTCAGCATCAGTCTGTGACGATAATTCCTTGGTTTGTTTAAATACTAGTAGTATATAGAAATGTGTAGATGAGGCACTTAGGGACACAGTTTAGTAGGCATGATGGTGATGGGTTTATGGTTATGGTCTTTTCCAACCATAATGATTCTATGATTCTAATATCCATTTGAAGAGGGTGGATGTAGGGCAGATAGATTTGCAGTGTTTAGTTTTATTTTTTTCAAAGGATTGAAATTGCACACTTAGTCTGGCCTAATGTAGATGTGTAAATCTTGCACTTAGAGATGACACCTCCAGGTGCAGCTGGGATCCACATCACTGGATGTAGATAGGAGGGGGATGGCTCACCTTCCATTCCTTCCTTCTGCCTCACCTTCCATTCAGCCCTGCGCTGCGCAAGTCCGAGGACCGTAGGAAGATGAAGCGGTCTCACTGGTAAACCAGCTGAATACTGCTCTAGGGAGTTAATTATAGTTTAACCTCTGCCTCATACTCATGCTACCCAGGAAGCCTCTTTAACCAACCTTCGCACAAATGGCTGTTAATTGAGTGTGCCTCTTTCTCTGGTCTCTCACCCTGAGACCTTGGGTCATGACAGGCAGGATTCTGCTCTAGAGCTGAAGTCACGGTGCTTGCATGATGACATAAGGATAAGTACCCTGAAAAAAATACCTTTCCAGGTGTTTCAGGACACTCCCAAATAGTGTATGGATTTGATATCAATCTCTTTGTGCTTCAGCTCCCTTTTGGTAGAACGGAGATACTGTTGCCTCACAGCAAGAGTAAGTTAATTAATATTTATGAAGCACTTAGTTTCTATAGTGATGAACACCCTAAAAGATTGAGGAAGAAATGAATAATTTTGTTTCTGAAGCTGGAGTTGACTAGGGCACAGTAAATAAAGGAAAGGCCAATAAACTAAAAGACAAAAGTATCAAGTGGTTGCTGATTGACTGAGTGTTGTCCATCCTGTACATGGAATAAAGCGTGAAACAAATAGAATTAGTTTTCTATCATCTAACCTGAGCCCTGAGTCAGATAAGAGCAAAATTGGACCACATTTTCTATAGAGTTTTATCATGAAAGGTGTTGTGTTTCTTCCCTCCTGTTTTCAGATCATTCTGTTAGTCTGTAAAATTAAAAGGGCTTTCTTTCATATTAAAATCATTTGAAAATCATCCACAGTTCGCCTCCTTTCAGCTGGAATAGAGGAGAAAAAAAATCAGCAAAGCATTTTGCTTGAGAAACTATTTTAAACTTTTGGAGCAGTGGAAACAGAAGCAGTAACAAAATTTCAAGTATTTTTTTTTCTGTATTTTATTGTGCACAGCTCCATGAAATCTCCAAGCAGAACATCAGTGCAGACAGACAACATGGCTTTGTGCAGGCACTGGAAATGTGATGCTGGCCACCTGCCTGTCCATCCTTAAAGTGTACAGTTGCTTAGTCAGGTCATTGGTATGGAATGAGTTTGGGTCAGCGAATAATGAAGACATAAGATTTAGTTGTTGAATCAATAGCAAACTGAAGTCTAAATGTAGCAAAACTATTGGAAGCTTCTTTGGGGAATGTTATAAAGGAAGAAGTACTCTGGCTTCCTACTATTTCATATTTTAAATGTGCTATTGAAAATTACCTTGTCTTATATCTGTTATATATGGTCATTATGAATGCTATTTTTTAAAACAAAATGCAAGTGAAAATGCTTCAGGGGTAGGTGCAAGCTCTGGTTACCCTTCGGTGACACATATAAGTGCTTTCAGCAGCTGCATTTGTTAGAGCGGTAAAGGAGGTAAATCTTAAGGAAAGCAGTGGAGAGAATAGATGAAAAACATCTTTAATTCTTTAATAATTCTTCTTATCAGTGAGCTTAATTTAGAGGGAGAGAGGAGAGAGAGAAAAGATTGTCTCATTGTCCCTATTTTGCAGACAGAAAATTGATGTCAGTTACATTATAGACTATAGAAAGTATTGTAAAACCTCATTTCTACAGTTTCATACACCTTAATAATCATTATTTAATTAACTGAATAAATTAAAAATTGTTTAAGATGTGCAACAGGTCAGACATTCTCTTTGTGGCAGATAATAGTCATCATCTTGCAGCGTAATATCTACCTGCAAAAAAGACTGACACTGTAATACCTAATAGAACTGTTTGAAAATGTTTTATTGAACACTTTTTAAAGAAAGACTTTTTTTAAGAAAAGGATTTGTTTTGAATAATCTGACAAAAGTTCTAAAACTTACTTCCTAAGGAGAATTATTTTTTAAAGTTTTCAAAATAAATCTACCTATTGGTTAGAGTCTCATCTAAACTCACTAGTATGTAGGCAAGTACTAATTTCTGATTTCCCTTTCCCTGAAAGCATCAAAAAATTTTAAACTCTTTTTAAACAAAACCATTTCTTTTATGAAGAGATATATATATATAAAACTTTCATATTGACTGTGAATGACATTTTCTATAGTTTTATCTTTTCTATCAAGCCTTAAACTAACTGAATGACTTGTATTGAAAAATCTATCCACATACATGCTCTATTATCCTTACACTGAGAAGCATACGGCATTATTTAAGAGGGTAAAACATTGCTCAGTAGGAGCAAAGGTGGAAGATATGCTCGCTAGTAGAGATACCCATGAAATGTCATGACTAATTGGAAAAGCTACTCTGAAATTAGCATTTGCTGAATGGCTTAATAAAATCGGTGTGGTAGGAAAAAATAACAGAAGTTACTGTGTTACATAACTCGCAGGAAACATCTCTCAGACATCACAGACTATCTGAAGATGTATAATTTAGCATTCCCCTTCCTCAGAACTGCTTGTTCTCGCTCAAGATGGTCTCTTTTCACCCTATCCCCCATCTGCTCCACCTCCGCTTCCTATCCTGTCTGATTGCTTGCATGATTTAATTTTTATTATTGGTTTTCATTTTAAGGAATTGATATGAGTTCTATGTTGAATCCTCAAACTGCTGAAGCCCTCTGCGAGCAAAACAGTGATTCCAACTTCTGTTAGCTTCAACTCACCAATTCAATCTAATCTACTGCTTTTTCTAGGCTGTTATGCTGTTGTCTGTCAGCGCTAGTGGTGGCATGGGTGTTTTGGTGGGAAAGTTTCTTAAGGGAATCCCATTTCAGTCATGCTGCTTTACATTTCCTATGTGCAGAATTTTTAATCCATTTGTAATGACTGGAGTAAAATGCCACCGTCCAGATGCACTTTGAAGGGGAATGGCTGGGACATAGGGCTGTCCTTTCAGACCAGATCTACCCCCACGTAATAGAATTTGGATCGTTTTCACTGTTGCTCTTTTTCTCTGCCAATTTAAAATAATAGTGTCTATGGCCAGGATCTGAATACGCAACCTGAAGTCTTCACTAAGACCTCTTAGACTTTCACTTTCTGCCAGTAGATATTCTCCTTCTGCCAATCCCTGTCTTCACTGCTTTTTGCAGGTCATCTGACTATTTAAGCTATCAGAAGATTTAATTTTAAGGAATGATACTCACAAAGACATGTAAATCACCTAAGATAGCAGTTTTAAGTCCATAAATTTGATAATAGTTTTGCTGGCTTGAAGACAGAATGGATCTTTCAGATGCGATTTTGATGGAATAATCTGTCGGATTCAGATGCTTTTAGATGTACTCAGATGCTTTTCTAATAGGGATTGACAATCTGTGAACGTATTAAAAACCCTCCCTGTGTAGCCTCAGAGGTCTCCATTACCCGTGTTTCTAGACTGAAAGCACATCTCTTCCAGACCACAAAGCCTCCTACTAAATGTCAGCGACTTATCAGTTTCCAGCTCTTACAAGGAAAAACACCTTTTACTGTGCATGGATACAGTATGTGATAAAACCAAAGGAAGCCTCAAACACCTGTTTTTATTTTATTGACATTTCGGATGTGTGTGTAAAATTACTGCAACATAAAGTGTGTTAACCATAGTCCTTAGCTGGGAGAGAGCTAGAGCAGTGATTGAAAATGAGAGGCCTTCTAACAATCACAGGCAATTAAAAAGAAAACGAAAACAAAAACAATCTTGCTTACCTAATAAATACGTCAGCTGGAGAAAAAACAATAAGAGGAAAGAAATCAATGAGTCTGATATGAGTGGAAAAGTAAGAAACCACTAAGGGTTCCATTTTTCAAACCTACTTTAACAATATCGTTTCCCTTGACGGTGTCATAATTGTTTATGCAATTTCGTGTGCCAACAAAATTCTCATTCTAGTTATGCTAAAAGAAAGTTTATGACATGCTATTACAGTTTTATGTTTCCATTAAATGGTCCCTCCTTGAATTCTCCTGCAGTCTGTAGCTCGTACTTTGACCTCCGAAAGGGCTCTTTTTTTTTGATGCTATTTCCCTACTACGCAATCATGAAAATTTACACTTGCCAGCAAAAACAAAGCAGTGCCGAGCCTTTAGGAACATAAACAGTTCTGCTCAGCTTTTCAGTGGAAATGGGGAGCACACAGGGAATCTGAATTCTCTAGGAAGAAAAACCCATCTTCTCACAGATAGGGTTTTAGACACAGCCCACGTGAGAATTTTTGTTTTTTTTTTAATGTATTTTTAATGTTATTTTGTGAGAGTCAGTGAAAATGAATTACAAGCATATGAAAATAAAGTGGTGGAACTACACTTTTTAATAAAGTTGCTGTACAGTGAGGAGTAGCAAATAGGAATTTCCCTAAGAAATGGAGAGGTTTTGTAGAGGACAGCTTCCCTTTGCAATGCTCATGGCCAGCTCTGGTGACAAGGAATCCATATTTCCTCTTGTGAAAAGTTTTGATGATTATATGATGTTGCATGCGCTGGACACTCAGTTGCTTCTCCCATCTCTTGTTCTTGGGAGAGGGGCAAGTGCTGGCGTCACTGGCAGTAGTCTGTAGAGGATTTATTTTCTTCCTGAAATAAGTCTTTGTCTATTTCCTAGAATAAGACCTGGTCATTTGGGAGAAAGAAACTAGTAATAACATCAGATATAGTCTCCAAAGTTTTTGTACTACATGGAGATTTCAGTGGCACAGATTTCTTTTATAAGGAAAGAAAACAAATGAATAACTGTAGGACATTGTTCATCTTAAAGTAAGCACTTACACTTGGTCAGATGAATCACAGTTTATCTATTTCTGTTCTTTGACAACAGAGGACAAAAAATATTATCAGAGGATGATTATCCTATCAGAGGATGTGTAGACAGCTGGGGGACTTGCACTGTTTTATTGCTGAAAATGAAAAGACAATCAGAATGCCTTATCTTAAAATATGAGCTGTTTCAAATATTTCTTTATTGTGGTTCTACCACCAACCTGCTGAGGTTGTTTTGAGACAGAAATGATTTTTTTATCAGCTCTTTCATTGAAGGATAAATTAAGTCTGTTCAGGACACAGATAGGTAAAGTATGGGCTGTCTTGCAAGGAGAGTTCAGCTTTTTCAGGCCTTTCTACAACTGAGGACAGTAGGATTAACACTATGGCACTGCATTTTTTTTTTGTTTTAAGACCAGATTTTCCTCATGCTCCTTCTCTCTAAGAGATCATACGAGTGGCAAAAATTAAAAAAACAGGAGCTCTATTCACAAATATCTTGCATCTGGCAGTGTTAGTTAATACTGCTTTTTCTTTTTCTGATTGTAGCTATTCTTTCTTTAATATTTAAACAATAGGAAGATCAAATGTTTCCTGACATACATAACAAATATATCTATATGTAGATATAGACACTCAGACACACACACATATACATATAAATCCTGTGCATGTTATACAACTGTATAAGAATAACATCTCAATTGGAAGTGAGACAATATTCCGGTGCATGTCATTTTAGGATGGATTATTTGCTAAAATTATCACTACTAGAAGATTACTGTGTCCATATGGAGAAGAAGCAGACTGTGGATTAGCAAATTACGCTAAACCAGAGTATTGATAGACAAATATTATAGAGCTAAGAGGAGATACAGAACTCTGCTTCATTTGTCTCAAGCAAGGTTCATCAGCCAGTGCTCAGTCTGCAAAAAGATTTCAGGACTTGTATCTAAAACTGACCCCTGTAAGGCCTGAACCATCTGTTTCCCTATATTCTGAATGAATAACCTATTTTAAACAATTAAAATTCTTGCTGTAGGAGCTCTCCTGCTGTCAAGTGGTCTCAGCCACTTTGACTCTACTATTGACCACTAAAAAACCTAGTGCCTAAGCCCTGTAAGAAATAAATACTGTAGATTTTTATTTTTTAGGTTGCTAACAGGAAGAGGAAAGTATATTCTAAACCATTTTCCAACAACTACTTCTGTCTTCTCAGAAAAATAGTTGCTGTATAAAATACTGTAAAAGTCCTTGTAGCAGAAAGCTCAGCTCAGAACTTTCCCAGATGGACTTGCCACCCTCTAGGCTGGAGAATAAACTCTATCTTTCCCTCTAACCTAATGAATCTTTAATTGTTTTATATGAAATGAAACAGATTCAAAAGGAAGGGGTCAAGGATTTCTTTCCCTCTTTTCACTCTGAAATAGTTGTAATCTGCTGGTTAGTGCAGTCTCCTGGAAAAAGATGCGGTTTTGAATCCTCTCAGGGAAAGAATAAATCAGGCATGTGTTCCACATCTTGGCTGACTGCACTAACTCCTGATCTGTTAAAGAAAATGGAGACAATTATGTTTTCTTTATTCCTTTTTTTTTTTTTTTTTAGCATGTGGTTTACTTTGTTATGGACCTGGTCAGATAAGCATGTTCTGAGATATCAAGGTCACAGCAAACATTAAAGAACGTCTTCAGGGTTATCCAGTTATCCAGAAGGAAAACTTGCTAAAACCTATTGCAAAATCAAGCCTAGTGCGACACTGAACTTTCCCTCTTCTTCGGCATCTCCTCTCCAAAAATATTTCCTGAAATAATAATTGTTGCTCGCTGCCCACATCCTATTTCTTCTGCTGATGTGTATATCCCTCCTGTAACTCTGTTTTTACTGTGCATGCAAGCATTGTAAGGTTTAACAGTAGAGGCCACTTAACACTGTATATCAAAAGAGTCTGTCGCAGCAGGATCCCCTATGGGTTGGTTCCTAAACCCTCCATGTGAACTTGGATAGTAGCAAGAGTTAATGAATCAAAGACTCATAAATTCATATGAAGGTTATCGATACCTGCCTTCTGTTTAGACCAGGGTTGAAGTCAAAGTCTGATCTGAAGTCTAAACTAGCGCAGTTTTTCAGGGCCTTGTCCTGGGATTTTGTCAGCAAAGGACATTCCATAACTTCTCTGAAATATTCGTTCCTGCGTTTGAATATCCTTATGGGTAATGTGCTTTCTTATATTTAACTAGAATTTCCCTTGTTTCAATTAGTGGTCATTAGTCTGTAGCTTTGAACATACTTGTATGGATGCATATGATGATTTCTCACTTATAAGACAGGAAACAACCACTTACAGGCTTTCCAATTTACTCTCCAAACACGTGAAGCTCCCTTGAAGTTGTGTTTTGATGAAGAGATACATCTACTGCGTGCCTCAAGTAATATGATCAATGCTCAGTCATAATGCTCAAAGCCATGTAATGACAATACGCCTAGCTGTAGGACCTTTTGAGTACAAACTTGCTATGTGGCACACCATCTGGGTCCAGCAGTATGCCATATCCTCTGATCTTGTAATCTATGAGACTTATCTGTCGACAGCATGTATTTACCATGATCACAGAAATTTTCAATATTTTCTCTTTGGAATCAGTGCAGATTCAAAGTGCTGTCAAAATGCCAAATGGGAATCGGATGAAATAAGTGTAGATATGGATTTAAGCTATTTAAGGTGGTATTTGATGGACTTTTAAAGGGCGTGAAAAATACCAGAATGCAAAGTGTATAGCAGCAGACCAAAGCACCATGGACCTTTATTTCCAAAGACGGGTTTACAACAAATAGTAGTGATAATAATAGTAATAATACAGATCCTTAGACATACATACTACTATGTGTCTATGGTTTACAGACCAGTTGTTTCAAATCACTTGATGCAGGTACACAAAATTCACCAAGTGTTGTTGACATCCATCAGGGTTCTCTCGAATGCATAAGGGGCAAAATCTGTAGTCTGAGTGAATCCTAGAAAATAAACTCTTCAAATTTGTTTTTTGGGCAACTCTGTCTCCAGGGAAGACTTTTACCAAAAGCAAAACAAAAAAAAAAGTAAAACAAAGAGATTTACCAGGACCACCTCCTTGGAATATTTCACCAAGTGTTGTTGACATCCATCAGGGTTCTCTCGAATGCATAAGGGGCAAAATCTGTAGTCTGAGTGAATCCTAGAAAATAAACTCTTCAATTTTGTTTTTTGGGCTACCCTGTCTCCAGGGTTGACTTAAACCAAAAGAAAAAAAAAAAAAAAAGTAAAACAAAGAGATTTACCAGGACCACCTCCTTGGGATATAGGAGAAGATCTCCCTTTTGAAATAAGTAGCTGTATGAAGAGCCTTGAAAATCTTCATTAAATTGGATGAGCTTAAATAAACGTCCATGCTTTTGAACTCCACTAAGGCTAGATTCAAAGTCAAAAGAAGTGGGATGTATTGATATGCTATTTATCTTTAATCTTCGTTTGATGATTTTTGAGGAGAAATTAGCATTCATCGTTTCCCTCCAGGATCCATTTCTTTAAAAGCAATGTTGTTGAGATTGCTTCACAAATTCAGTTTTCCAGTGACTTAATCATCAGTGTCTTTTTCAGTTGATTTATTATCTTAATTATCTCACAGAATCCTCTTCTAGCGTATGTCCCAAATGTCTTAAGTTGTGGTATTTAAAAGAAAATAAACACCTTTAAACAATGTATCTCAATACATTGGAAAACAAATTAATAAAACTGTATTTTCCGATGATACCGGTGTAAGCACTAGGAGCCAATTATGTTTACCTTTTCACATAAATTTCTTACTTATTTTCTCATTCCCTTTCTCACCTTCTATTCCTCTACTGCATTAGATTTCCATCCATGCATCTATCTCAAGGTAATATATATATATATATTTGAAAAATCAAAGGAAGCATTGAATTCATTAGGATAATTCCAAAAGGACATAATATTATTCTACTTACTGATAAGACTAGAGGGAATGACTTCAAGTTATGCCAGGTGAGGTTCAGGTTAGATAATGGTTAATAGTTAATAAAAATTTCTACATGGATTCTATGATTTAGAAGAATTAATCTGTGAAGAATGCACATTTTGTATGTGGTTTGGGCTAATTTTAAAAGGTAGCTTGGAAGGAGTAAATATTATCTTATAATGAAATGTAGTCACTGTGTTTATTGTATTTTATGGATAAATAATGACTTGCATGCATTTAATGGCCTGTAGGCATGCATAAACCAGGTATCATCAGCACCAACTTCACAGTCTATGGAAACCAGTTGTAATTCTAGGTATGGCCACTAGTGTAAAAGGAGACAATAACAAAAAGGGAGACAGAGCAAGGGCAGAAAATTCTTCAAGCTAGTGTATCATGATAAGAAATACGTTTTGTTTTTTAGGTCCTCTTTGTCTTTTTTCATGCATTTTGAAAACAATCTGAAGAGGGATAATTTTTCACTATCTGTGCAGTACCTGTCAGCACTGCTTTTCTGGTCTTGCGAGAGAGCTACAGGTGCTACGGCAACATAATTAATAACATAAAAGCTAAATAGGAATAGCATCAAAAGAAGCAATACGAAGGTAGGACATGAAAAGGAAAAACTTTTTTCACTGATGTGGATGGCCCTACTTCAAAAAGAAAAAAGGAAAATAAAAAGAAGATGCAACACATATGTTCCTTGGAAAGAAATCTTGTTTAATCCTGAATCATTGTTGCAATTAATTCAATTTTGTAGGTAGGCTCCCATGACACATCTGTTCCAAGAGCTAACAAGAGACAGAACTAAAATACCAACAATTCCGACAGGAGACCAAATTTTTTCCTGTGATGAAAATCTCTGCTTGGAGAAGCTTCAGATCTGCATGATCAGTGTGAAATTGAAATTACTCCAACTGATTTTGATGAGCGACTGTCTTCACAGATGAGCTGTTTGATGTTAATGAAAGAAAGGAAACAGATAGTTATATGAGAGCGAATGAAAGCATTGAAAAGAAGTAAGGAAAAGTGTGATGACTTTTTGACTAATCACTAATTATATGTGATTGTGGGAAAAAAATGTGAAAAGACTAGAAAGGTGAGCAGGGTTAGGCAGATATGCAGGGTTTATTCTTTGCCCAACAAAAGAAATGAACAACAGCAGTAGATAATGTTTAACAGCACACCAATAGCTGAAATATGTGCATAGCCACTGTATTCCTCCTTTTGAATTAAGGGAGTATTATATTAAAATTAAATGGATCTCATGTACTCTCTGTAACTTATAATAAAGTTTATGCCTTTAGCGAGGATGAGACCGTTTAATCTTTTGAAGCATTCATTCTGACAAATAAGTCAACCTATTTACTTATTCATCATCTTATTAATTTGCCTCACTAGCAACTCTGGTTCACTTTGCCCTGCTCTAAAATCAGGAGGTACTCCTGTGCAAGGTGAAACATTTCTCTTCTGCAATGGTTAGTAACTGTTGTTCTGTAATTCACCCTTCTGTCCCACTCCTGCATAGTCTGGCTTCCTGACGAGCAACTTGAAATTTTATCACAAAATGATGTGTATTTGATGAATATAGAAGCATCGGTATCTGTTTATTAATGTAGTTGGAAGTGCATGATAGATGTTTCTGGCATCAGATCTGAGCATCTGCAAGACTAAAGTGCTTCAGTTTTTAGAGCCCTTTGTTAATCGACATAACCTTTAGTCCCTAGTCTTGGCAATGTAAGGTGAAAGTGTGTTGGAAACTTAAACCTTCTGGTGTTCATGTGTCATTTTCATCCTGATTTGACAATATAATACATATTCTATTGCATTATATTATAATATATATTATATTTGACAATAAAATACATATTCTTGATGAAATTACCTGCTGGCCTGCAAAAAAGTACAAATTGTATTTAAAGGCTGCAAATCAAACCATGGAAACCACTAATGGAGCCCTTCCTGAAGGACTACAAACTGTTTTGCTGCCTTGCAAGCAGAGCTGTATCCAAACTGTGAACTTCAGGAGTTCAAAAACTCGGTCCTTGCTTCATCATTGCTCTGGAGAAGAGGAAACTGTGCCAACTCTCTACTTGGCATGGGTAAGTTCCTCTTGCTTGCTCACTCAAGCTGGCTCAGCTCCATTAGCTGATGTATTGGATAGGCAGAATCAGCATTTTATATGTTGTCCACCTGCTGTAAAAGCTGCCTTCCCACAAGAACACACTGGTGACAGAGACAAGAAGTACAAGGCAGAAATCTGAAAAAAACAACCAAACAAACAAACAAAACTATTCTTGCTTGGAGGAGAATATTATGTCCAATTCCTAAGGTCATGAGTCTTGATTGATGCCTTCCAGAGCAATTTGTCTTCAACACTGCCCGCATTTAGTATGGCATACTGTATACTTTTGAAAGAGTGGTGTCTCTTTCTACTTCGTGGATTTCTTTCTTGCCTTGGTCTAGAGAGCAGAATAGATTTTAGGTTCTGCATCCCAGGTTAACTGGGATAGCACTGTTTATATCAGGAAATTCCTGCCCTGCTTGGTCCATGTTTACTAAAAATCAGAGAAAATGGAAATTACCTTTGTGGATGGTACTGGTACAATTACATAATGATATTTAATATACAGTTACCTGTTAACAATGACAGAGGATCTGAACTGTAGACATATTTAGATGTCTGGAGACGCAAATAGGGATCTAGAAAGACTGCCAAAAGTTGGTAGGTGCCAGAGATAGTCAGTTACCTTAATACTATTGATGTGATTGGCCTTCTCATGAAGTTACAGAGCCAGATGCTTCTGAAAAAATCTCTTTAGATATTTGTGTGCCTCATTAGACAATTAAAAACCAGGTGAAAATGCCACAGTGGACTCTATGACTCTTAAAGATAAGGAAAGAATGAATTATGGGAATCTTACAAAACTGGTGCTTTGAAAGTGGTCTGTGAAATTTGATTTTCAGATTCCTTCAGAATTTTAAGCTTTTCTCCAGCATGAAAACACTATAGTTCCTCTTTTGTTTACAATCTCCTTATCACACTTGTTGAATGAATTAATATGACAACAGACTGATATTATTCTTTTCCCAGTAAGGAGTGGTAGAGTCAATCCATGTTCTTCATTTCTCTCGTTGGTTACAGGTCCTCCTCAAAGTGGATTACAGGTATGAAAGAATTTAGAGGGGTCAAAATTTTCCAAGGCCTTTCTTGTAATTTATTTTTTAAAACATGTTGCAAAATGACATATCATCCCTAAAAGATGAAGCTACTACAAGTGATACTGGCATAGATGTTAGATGTTGGTGAAAAGCAGACTGATTTCAGCAAATATTTCAGGTCTAGAAAAGTTGTGAGTACATAACAAGGGATTATTTGCACAAGAAAGGTTAATAGATTCTGAGACAACTGAAAAATACATCTACAGGAGGTAGGAGGATGCCTGATTCAACTGCATGACAATCCCTACATGCAGTCAAATAAGGTGTGTGGAAACTAAGATGAGAGAACTCTGTATGTGTGATTGTGGTTTATATTTGGTTCAGTGAAATAGCTTTATCATAAGTATTTTAAAAAGTATGCAGAACTAGAGAAGATTAATATGAGATAATAATGGAAATATTGACCATCAGTCCTTAAGAATTTGTTAATTCTCTATATGTTCTCAAGAGATTATAAAATACATGAAATTTTAACTGTGTCTGGTGTTGAATAAAAGGGGTTTTGATCTCTTAATCACAGCATGCTAAATGATAAGATCTTTAGCACATTTAAGTTTTTAGAAAAGAAAAAAGCAGTTGCTGCTAAAAACACCTTATATTTATTTACTAGCTCCTTTTATTTTAACTCATGCTGAAATGCTTATTTACAATATTGTCAGAAATCATTGTTGTGAATTACAAAAGTAATTCACAAAAGGTTGGTACGTACAGAGCTGTAGGGGGAAACATTCAGCTGTTAAGAATGAATGCCATTCTGTAGGCATCTACCTCTATTCTATTGTATATGCAAAGCAAATCAGCCATCCTCTGATCTTCCTAAAAATTTCTCATGTAAACCAGGGAATATTTGAGTGTATAAATCTACCCTTAAAAACCTGTCATTGAACCCAGACTTACCTGTTCAATCTGGAGTAACTCTTATGAGTGCATCATCTCCAGGTTAGCACACACAGATTGATTACCATATTTTCGGATGGTGAATGGCATGTACTAAACGAACATGCTTAAAGAATCCTTCATTTCTCTTTATTGGTCTCTTGTATGGCACCGAAATCAAGAAGATACGGAAAGAAATTTCTGAATCAGTGGCTTGCTCTTCTACCAGCATAAAGCGAATAGCTTTATACTTGTGGTAGCAATCAAAGCACTAGGATAAATGTCGCCTTAGACATTTATGTTTCTTTTAGATGTACCAGCTTCACTTTTGAATGGTGACCACTACCCTGTCTGGGACAGTGGGTCTGTATGTATGTCCCCTGCCTCTCTGGAAGGGAATCCTGTTGCTAAAAGCACAATCCAAATCTCCTGCTTTGAAATAACTGGAAGAACTGCAGCAGGTTTTGGATCAGACCCCCTAGTGTAAAGAAAAGCTGCTAAATTCAACTGGTATTCTTTTCATTCACATAAAAGATAAGCTCTTACTCAAGCTGCAAACTCCCCTTGGGAGAAAAAATGAATAGTTGTTCAAACACAGAGTGTTTGTTTGTGTTTGACCTCGTGCAGGTGCTGGGGGAAAGGGAGACCAGTGCAAATAAGTTTTCCCAGCTGCCTACTGTGATTCTTGCTCCAGGCAGGACACAGTCACACGAGTTCAGGAAGCCCAAGGGCTAGTGCGGGAAATATTGCTTTGAGCGGAGGAATGTCAGGATATGGCACCATTCACTCCTACATTCAGGAAGGAGAAGAGCAGAGCATGACCACTGAGGCAGCAATGGAATTCTGGACTGCAACTGTTGTGATGGGTTGGATTGTTGGGCAAAAAAGAGAACAAAACTACAGTAGTGAGGGTGATGAAAAATAAGCTGGAAGACACATGAGCTCAGCATCCTTCCTACTGCAGTACTGGAGAAAAAAGCCGTAATCCATCCCAAATGTGTTGTTGGTTTGCCTTGTAAAGGGAAAGAATGATCATTCATGCCTCATCTGAGTCAAGCAACAGGAGACCATCCAAAATGACCTGAGAAAAATACATGCACACGGAGATACTTTGGGGTAGACTCTGTGTACACTGTGCTTTTCATTACATGTAGTTGCTGTATTTCCATGCTGATACATGGTGACAAATCCTTAATGTTTTTCTGATGCAACAGATCATGTGAAGTCTCTAAAATCTAGTGTCCTGCTTGTAACAAGCGTTGAATAAGCACTATCAAGATATTATAGTAGTTATTAACAATTTGGATAAATACATCAAAGAGAAAGTGGTTAGTGAATTTCACTGTCACTGTCACCATAAACCAGAGCAAAGGCCCCAGCGCAGATGACAATTCAAAGAAATCAGGGTCTTTAGCAAAGCTGCAATCCAATTGCTGCATCATTATTTCTTCAAACTTTTGACATTTATAATCAACAGGAAAGGGCTGTCAATTCTGCTAGCTACTGCAAGAACATTTCCCTTCATCACAACAAGAAGTCGTCGATGGACCTTTCTTTCTTTCTTTCTTTCTTTTTTTTTTCTTTTTTTTTTTTTCCCATCCTGGCACAGCTCCACTGGCATTCAGTCATTTAATGACAAAGCAGGCAAGTACTGCACAGCTGACAGCAGTAAAAGCTTCTGTGTATGTTTCAAGAATGATCTGGAAGGACCATCATAAGAAACCATTATTTCATTCTATATTTTGTATGCAACATCATGAAGCGGTTCTCAGTGCTATCGCATCCGGAACAGGCATCGACATAGCAATACTGGGAGAGTGGTATCCAAGAACAGCCACCATACCTTATTCTCATTTTTCTAATTTCTGCTATTCTTGTACCACCCTTTCTCCTTAACTTCAAATCACGGCCCATCCAACAGCTGAGTCATTTGCCTGCAGTCCTAACATTGAAATATAAGGAGGAAATCTTGGCTCCATTTAAATCCGCTGCAAAATACCTTCTGACTTCAGTGTAGACAGACTTTCACTCTGAAATGCTGGATCTCTACACAAGCAGAAGACTTCACCAACATTAAAGTCACTGTATTAAAGCCTGTGTCAATACCATAGCCATGGAAGCAAAGGTAAATTTTGCCAAAGAGAAGACTATGAAGCTGTTACGTGAAGGTAAGCTTTAAGGGTGATGCCAGAAAAACATCCCTTTTTAAATCTAGCTGAAGGTGGCATCAAATTTATCTTTCTAAGCCTCAGGAAGGAGGACAAGACTGACATATCAGTCAAAGCTGTCTCTGAACCAGATGTCTATTTAGTAAGCAGATCCCTATTTAGTAAATACTTACTTTTATAAATATCTTTGGATATTTATAAAAGTTTTTTTTTTCACATATATATGCATAGCTTCCTCGAAGTTAGCGAAAGTTTTGTGATTTATTTCACTGTGTATTCTTTATTATCTGTGCTTTATATGTCATTAATTATTGAATATATGGTCAGTATAAATACTTCATTTCATGTATTTGAATCCATAACTGTCTACGAAGACAAGACGTTTTAATACAAGACATTCATTTTCAGTGGTTAAATCTCAATGACTAATTGAGGCTACTGTGACATAATTTAGTAGCATGAAGACTTGTGATTGTAGCTATTTATTGTCTGTTGCCCCAGATAAATACTCTATTATAGATGGTTTATTTTTCAACCCCCTTCAGAACATTCTTGTGGGACAGGATATGTTATCTACCTGAGGCATTCATGTTGTTTGCTTTACACCCAATAACACAAAATTTATTTGAGTCAACTGTATTTCACAATTTCCTCTTGTAATTCCTATTTTCCAATGTATTTCACTGTTTGTGTAATTTTTATTTTTTCTTTATAAAACACTTACATATTTACTTAAACTTAGCTCTCAATATACATTCATTATGTTCACAGTGCATATCATTTTTCTGTGTGGGAATAGTGTAAAATAGATGTAGAACAAGTTAACCGATGCCTTCAAAGAGGAACATAGGCCACTGGATACTTCTCTTGCTTCACCAATTGACTCTCCCTAATCCTCCTATCCTCCCTGTCCCCTTTGAACCCAGTTCTCTAGGTGGTTACTTGCATTCGGGATCTTCTGGAAGTGTGCTTGCAAGCCTGGGTGCCTCATCTGAAAATCCAGTGGGAACCGTTTCTCTTTATGCATGTTTCAAAAGGCCTTGCTATTCTTTGGCACTGTGTAAGGCTGAGAAGAATTTAAATGGTGCCAGATACTGAAATGATCTATCAACACTGACGATATAAATAGAGATCCTTTTCGAACCTTGAAAAGCTATAGCCTGGTTGTGTATTCTTAGATCAATGCATGGTGGGTTTATAAGCCAAGATACAAGAGGGATAGTTTCCTCTATTTTCCTTCTTTTTTTTGATGAGGTTGATCTTATACACTCTTTGTAGAAGAAGTTGTATATTTTTTCCCTTATACTTCCCTTTCATTTTTATTTTATTGACAAGCTGCAAGTCATTTTGATTTTACTGCTAGAAAGATAGCTCACCATATTTAATTATCAATAATTTGTTGCAAAACAAGGCTATACTATTTACTCTCAAATGTTTTAGGCATAAAACTGGAACATAAGTCTTTTACCTGGTTCAATTTAGGTGTCTTTATTGGAGGAGCTTCCTTTTCATTTGTAATTTCTGCCTGGGGTTCTTATCTCTCAAAGGCCACTCCATTTCTGCACAGACAAAAATATCCTTTAATGTCACTTAAGTTCTTCTGGAGGAGGTATGCTTTGATTTAACACGTGATCACATCTTACAGTAATTTAATTTAATTTAGCAAAATATATTTGCTTTCTCCATGTGATTTGAAAGCTTTTGGTTTAGTTCAGCAGTACACGGATTCTGGCTGAAATTGTGAAGATGACAATTTTTGTCCCCTTCACACAGGCCAGTAAAGTATTCAAGAATTTTAGAAGTAATTCTGTATGATACAAAATTTTACCGAGAGGATCTATGGCATCTATGTTTTATTCCTTAATAGCGTTTAGTTAGTTATTCCTTAATAACTCACTCATTAGATGGTCTTAAACAACAACATAATCATCTGTTGTGTTTTTTCCTCAAAGTGGAACAGATTCTGACCGGTTATAACTTCAGATCACTGACGCAAATCTAGTTCTGTCTGTAAATCTGTTAGAGGGGCCATATGAATGATATATGCGCACAAATAATTAGAAATTGTCACATTTCCTCTATGGTTTCAAATAGGCATTTTCATAAAATTTACACTTGGGATTGTTTTACTAGGTTTGACTTATCAATTCCTGATGCAGACTTTTGAATAAATAAAACATAGTCTGGTATTACTTAATGTCATTTCATACAATTGGTGAAAACTAATTTGATGATCTTGTACAGGGATTTCTTATTTCCCAAAAGAGCCAGTGGATGACATCTATCTAATTTGCCAGTTAAAATTCGTACATGCAGTTTATATGAGAAAAATTGATTTGAATTCATTTGACTATTGAATAAGATTCACATCAGTAAATATAGTGACTGCATTAGTATTAGCTAAACCTCCGAACCACACAACATGTTTTGTCTCATTTTGTTTGTAAAAGAATGGCACAATTATTTTGTGAATAATTAACTTCTCAATTTAGTCACAAATGCATCCTGTTATAATAATTAAAATTATTCCCATTTAGATTATTTGAATGGGATAATGATTTCTTAGCTTAAGACTTAGCTAGATATACTTTTTCTTCTTTTTTAAAAACCTTCAGAAAACAATATTATTTAATATAAACAAAATCATCATCGCTCTTCATCTAGTTTGGCCCTATATCCCAAAATATGGATATTTCAATAGTATTGATTGGGATTGAACAAGAATTTCATTGTTTGGCTAGTTTGTGGTAGAGGAGACCTTTCCATTAGGCTATTCGTACAAATTGCCATCAGGCTTAGGCAGATGTTTCATTTAGCTCAGCATCTTGAGCTTGCTGGTGACTGGTGGATAATACAAAATACTATACAGTAGGCAGTTATTGCATACACTGCATCAAGGAAAGCTTCTTAGGCAACTGTGGAGGATTTCTGTTCGTTCTCTAATCCTTATCTACATATGCTATTTATAAGTCTTAAGACTTAAATGTTTGTTTTCTTCCAGTTCTTAAGGGCACTTATGATCCACTTACAATTTCACACGCAGAGTTGCTACGTTGTTCCTATATGCTATTTTAGGTAATAAATGAAGTTTGTAGAATACATGCCTAGCTGCAGACCTCAAGGTCCCTTCCCCATCTCCTGAAGGAGGAAATTATTCTAGGTGTGATCCTTGTTGCTGTGCAGCATCAAAACAGGTTAAAAATATATAAATGAGATAAATCACTGCACCACCTCTCCTCTTCTTCAGTTTTGCTAACTTTCCTCCTTTTGCCAGTGTTTGTCCTTTGTTCTCTGCCAAACATCGGAACTGATATTTCGCCTTTCCATGTGCAAATCTAGAAAACGCTCAGCATATATATCACCAAGCCAAGTTCGTCATAAAACTTCAGCATATCTGAGAAACACGTGTAAATTGCACACATACGGGTTGATAAATCCTCTGATTTTGTCTTCTGTCACTTTTGATGACGGTAACAGGATGAGAAAAGGATTGTCTGTCTCAAACTCTTCCATTCCAGTTTGCACAAATATTCCAGAAATTTCCTACCCCAAAAAAAGGTGTAACAGGTCATCTGATGTTTTACAGAGATTTATTCGAGAATGTTAAATAGGCAAACATACATGAAATAACTAGTCATCTAGAAGGCCAGCGCCAGAGCAATCTGGTCATCTGTATAGTTCCCTGTTCTGGGTTTTGGACACAGGTTTGGCAACAATGCAAAGCCCCAAATGGGATTAATCCTTTATTGTTTGTAAAAGAGCAGCATAGACACTTTGTCTAAGAAGAAAATACTAACATAAAGGGGACAAACACCTATTATTTGGTTATTAAAACAAAAAGATCCATCTTGAGGAAATGCTCTTTCCACATCAGTAATCTCAGTGCCTCCCTAGACACTGGCTGTAGTTTAGTAATCTGAAAGCTGCAGTGTATATTATTGTTCTATGAGGCCTTAGAGCTTTTTTTTCCATGCATATAAGTTATATTTTCAATGTATATGTTTACGCAGTTCAATAATTTATAAAACACGTAAATGAGAGAAGAATATTAAATATGTTGTTATCATTAGCTTCACTGTATGAAACAACACTGAAAAACATTATGGCTCAGGCATTAAACAGTCTTATGAGGTTTTGTGCACCTGGTCATCCATTTTATGAAAGATTTGAAATCTAGTTTGTAAGATTTCTGGGCATCTGTGGTACATTAACAGCAGCATCCAGCAGTACTGTATAATCAATTAGTACTTCATAAAAATGTTTATGACCTGGCAATTTGTATTGGAAGCATCATCCTGTGGTGAAAACAGTACTATAGTTTTAACTTTTGACTCTGTTGCAAGTTATAAGTACAATTGCAGGCAAGTAACATATGGTCTTCTTTCTGTATCTCAGTTCCATCTATAAAATGAAAATAATAAAGTTTATCTAGGTCAAAAAGAGGTTTTACAATGGACCCATATAATACAGATACTACATGGCCATGGTGCAAATCAGTTCTGTAAATTAACCTATATCATTGCAATATTTAACTGTTGCCATAGCCCGCAATCAGCTTCCAAGCCTTTTCCAAAATTTTCTAGCTTTTAGAGAAGTTCACAGCCCCAGGAATCTGGTTTAACAGCAGTATCACCATATTACTCTACTGCAAGGCAAATAGATTTAGTTTGGGTTTATCCAGATGCTAACTTACCCCAGCATTATTTTTATATAGTCATGGCTAGTCCAAGGAAATTAAAATGATATAGAGTCTTACTGCACATGTTTTATTGTTGCTTTAAACAATGCCACAAATTCTACATTTAATTTCAAGATCAAACAGATGCGAGGACTTTTCTTTTAGGACTGCTCTTATTTTCCATCATGAAGTGTTCTCTCTATTTTTTGTAATGTTTTGTTATTCTTATAATTATGATTAAAAATATGGCAAAAAAGTGATAAATTTTGTGAAAACCTAGACACGGAGCTTGTCTTGCTGAGTTATCATCTAAATAAACAAACTGGGCAGAGGTTATGGGACCTAACACTTGCACGAACAAAGGTAGTGTTAAAGAGCATATCAAGCCTCTGATCATTGTAAGCAGTAATGACATAAGGAGGAATAACTTTAAGAAAAATTTTAATAGCTCTAAGAAAAAAAAAAGGAAATATGACCTGGAGGAGATGTCATGAGGGCTATAAGAAAGGCAGGAGGGGAGTGACCTTGGTGGCATGGCACAAATAGCCAATTAACATCAAAAACAGAATTTCCAGGCAAAACAGTAGGTAGAATACCATAAAAGAATAAAAGTTGCCTGTTTTTAACAGTTTTTGTGCCCATCTCCCTTCATTATTCCTGCTCTTCACGTTTTTGTTCCACTTTTATGTTGCAGAAAGAAAAGATAATATAAAGGCTCCCCTGTCATTAATGCATGTGGTCCATGCAGTCTGGGGTACAAGAACCTGGAAGTAACCTACTAAAGTAAAATCTACTTTAGTAAAATCTGCTTCTCCCAGTAGGATAGGACCTATTTTACCTGATCCTGCTTCTCAGTATGTAGCTAACGTTTACCTGGTAGCATTCTCTCTCAAATGTGTGAGCTTGTCATCAGCTCTCTGAGAAAATATTGAGGATCTCATCAGCTTTGAATGCTGTTTCTGCTTTAGCTGCTAAATGCTACCAGATTGTTTGCACAGACATTACCAGTTTAACCTAGCTGTACGCTTTGTGTGAAGAGAAGCGTTGAATAGATAGAAATGCTTTTTATACCCCAGGGCAGCTGGAGATTTGGGAAAAGTTGAGGAAAGAGTTACAGCAGGGACAATGGAGAAGTAATAGGATAGTGTATTTTTATATGACTACATCCCAAGCAGAAGGTGGAGAAGGAGAGTAGAAATATTTCTTTCTGGGACAGGAAAGTTCCACAATGGAAAATCTCCTGCTCTCGTGCTGATCCATTATGTGGGAAATGGTGATGATTTATTCAACTTGTAAAATTTCTAGATAGGAGAGAGTATATGGGGAGAATTAAGATTTCCTACCATGGAATGTGGGCTAGCTGGAAGACGACATAGTGGCCAGTCACTTCACCAAAGGGAGATGCTGAATAAAAACCAGAAAACTATTGGAAAGACCTCAAAAGAGTAATAGTAACTTAAAAAGGGAAAGGTAAACAAATAAGCAAAAGAACTACTTTTGTTTGCTATAACTATATTTTTAATCCGGTACCAGCATATCTATGAAAGCATCACGGGAGCGTGCCTATTTATTAGAAGTTGGCTCCCAAGGAGATGGTTGTTTAGATATTGTTGTTGATAAAACTGATAAAATTTGAAGTATGTGATAGTTAAAATCTCTTGCTGTTTTTGCAGGTTTGTTTAATGATTGGACTCAAAGGGACTAATTTGGTGAAGTAGTTTGCTGCCTGCAAAATGGCTGGAGCACTTTGCCTAGATTCAAAGAACTTATCAGACCACTGGAGATTATCTGTGCTGGTTCTGCTAGCTTTGTAATTCTGAGCCTTGACTGCAAACGTGTCTCAAAAAGGAGTCTATAGAAGTCACTGAAATGACTTGATTCCAGTCAAAGATTTTGTCTTAGCTGAGGTCTCAGGCAAAACAAAGTTTCTTAGCTCTTCAAATTCCACCTAGAGTATCAAAGCTTTAGACAACAATTGCTACCCCAAACCTTCTATTTAGCGTAGAATCTCAGCTGGTACAAAATCCCATACTAAGAGCAGTTTTCATCTATCAGAAGGGCAGATGAAAATGATGTTGCTGTAGCTAAAAATGTGTGAATTAAACATTTTCCATCTATCTAATTTTTATATACTTATTTTTGAGAGTTGTTTTTCCTTTTTAAAGTTTTTCTGTGTCTTTGGCCGTTTTCTCTTTTACAGCATCTGAGTCAGTGATCCACGGTTCAACTGTGATAGATTGCTAGGACATGTTGACATGATGGTGTTGGTACGGTTTGGAGGAGCCAGCCTCCTTCAGCTGGGATCTACACATCTGAGGGGGGAAAAAAAAGGCAGAGAAAATCTGTTTTACTATAGAATGTATGATTCTATGTGCAAGTACTACTGTCGAGCAATGTGTGCTTTAATACACAAGTAGAGGCTGAGTTGGATAATTACTGGCCTAGTCACATAGGACTTGAAAATGTTTCCTGATTCTCCCTATTGTAAGGCTGTCTTCAGCTGTTAGTAACTCTGACAGATTTACTCTTTTTTTCTGAGCTGAAATTTTTCATTTTTTATGACTACCTTATGCTGAATTTTGGGGAGGAAAAAAATAGGGAAGGAAGAATGCTCTCAGAAGTCTCAGCCGTATTTATTTATTTATTTAAATTTTTTACTTGCAGCAAAAACAAGATATAGGTATGTTAATTTAGAATGGGAAGAAAACTGTAAAAAAGCCTTAAGAGGATTACATCCTAAAGCATAGGGATCAATAGATTAGGATGAATTTCTTGATGCTTGGAGACCTGTCACATAAAATAAGGAGTATAGGATTGTAAATTAGGACTGGAGACTGACTAGCTGGATCAAGAACTGAAATTGATATCAGATGAAGAGCTAGGGATGGGCAGTTGAAAGCAGGGGCTAGATAGAAAAAGGGAAGAAAGTCAGTCAGTGAAAATGAAACTGAGGATGAAAACAGGGAAAGCAGGAGTGGATGATCTCATCATCTAGTAGAATGTCAGGAAACATGATGGGTAAATAGTAAGATTCAAGAAAAGGGAGCTCATAGAAGAAGAACTGAAGTTTGGGAAAAGAAAGATCTTCAATCAGGATTGCAGGGCATCTTGGGTTTCGTTCCAAGCTCCATATGCTCTGTTTTCAGCAAACATCTGAGAAATTCAGTGTTTCTATTCTGCTCCTCTCTTGCTTCATATAGAGGATGATTACCCACTATGGCTATCAGGAACTTTGTTAGCTTAGCTAGCAGAGGACAGTATGGCGGAAATTATTTACCAGTCTCACTAATGAACTATATGTGGTTGTCAGTATAATTTATTTTACTGGAATTTGATGCACTAACGTTGACTGTTCTGAAAATGCTAGAAAACTACAAACTTTAGATTATTTTAAAATAACTATTCTATGGCTAAATTCAAGCACTAAAGGTCAGAAACTGCCAGCACAGGGATTGCCTGTGCAAGCTTAAACTAGTTCAAGGGCATGCATAACCTGCAACTATAATATGTAAATATACAGGTGCCACATCCTATCTGCTTGGGACTGTTATTCATGACATGGAGAAGACTTACCTGGAACATGCGGAGTTAAGCAAAAGCTGTTACTGGATGGATTTACTAAATAAAACGTGGGATTGTCTACATGGTTTTATGATTTAAAAGATTAGGAACTCCTCAGGGAGTGAAGTCAACCTGAGACACTTTTAAGGACTTTTCACATAGTACTAACAAAGTTAATAAACTTTGCTGCTGCCCCTCTGAGTGCTAGTTTAGTTGTGGGATGATCAGTTCGTTGATACTCAAGGAAAAGTTCTGTATCTTATCTGCAGAAATACAAAGCTAAAGATGATGAGGGCTGTTCTTTGAAGATGCAAACACAGATATGCCTAAAAAATTATACCAAGATGTATTAAAGGAAAGCCAAACATAGTGGTCTTAATTTGTCTCTACCTCCATTCTCATTTAGTAAAGTAGGAAAAATAGTATTTTTCTTTCCACAGAAATGTTTTGAAAATTAATTAATGTTTATGGAACACTTGGTTACTATAGTAATGAGCATCACAGAAAAACCCAGGAGGAAATTGAACACTATCCATTCTGTGCAGCAGCCACAAAAATAAATTAAGTCGAGCTCATATAATTAAAAAGTATATTATAATGCACACTGGAGTACATTGGCTGATTTTTGTGTTTTAGATTTTGTAACCTTTGTAAACCTTTGGTGAAATTTCTGTATTTGTGTAAAAAATGCATTCATGGCCAAGCCTTTAATCCCCGGTTGTAAAATAGTTTTATTGTACCGGTGCTTAAGTTACCTTATATTTGTTTAAGGTATTGTGAGAATTCTTGGAGCGCCTATGCATAAATAGCAGACAATGATAAACTGCTTTCCCAGATACCTTATTTGTTATATAAGTAGTTATATAAGTTGTATATAAGTTGTTATAATAAGACTATTAAGGTAGTAACCATTCATGCCATATTACTGAGGGTCTCTGACCCTTAATTCATTCCTTTTTCCTTTTGTATGTGTGGTATATTTCTGTGACAGAAGAGGAACTTTGTCCTGAGGATGTGTCAGGAAACTACTTAATTAGGATCAAAAAAACTCAAATCTCTTTCTTTAATTTTTGTAGCCTCTGTTTGGTCAGAGTGAAAAAAAAA